>CANNZV010003011.1:0-104976 GCA_947561585.1 Caprella mutica
CCATAGCCAATAAACAGACATTTGGTAGCTTTATTTTCTAACTTTGATCTTTCCTCTCGAGAAATATGTGCGTACCCTGTGCATCCAAAAACTTTTATATGGCCGATGTTGAATTTTCTAAGATTTAAAGCTTCATATGGAGTTTTATTTACTAAAAATGAATTAATGCATCTATTATTTAGATAATTTGCAGTATATAGTGCTTCACCCCAGAATTCCTTATCAATTCCTGAATCAGATAACATACATCTAACTTTTTCCATAATAGTTCTATTAAATCTTTCAGCTAACCCATTTTGTTCAGGAGTTTTAGGAATGGATTTCTGGTGAATTATACCTTCATTTCGTAAATATGATTCAAACTTATTTGAGGTATATTCTCCTCCATTATCTGACTGCAAGGTTTTAATTTTCCTTTCATAAATATTTTCAACCATAGCTTTCCATTCCAAAAACTTCTGAAACACATCACTCTTATGTGCAATAACATATATCCAGGAGTATCGAGTAGCATGATCAATAAAGGTCAGAAAATATGAATTATTACCCCTGGAAGTGGGAGTAATTTTTCCACAGACATCGGTGTGGATTAAATCAAGAGGTTTACAATTTTTCTTAATGCTTGTAGAAAAAGGTATTTTATGCATTTTCCCATTACAGCAGTGTTCACTCACGCCTTCTATAGCTTTTAATTTACTATCCAGACCATTTACTGATTTAGTTCGGATCATTTTAGTCAAGTTATCTTTACCTATATGACCGAGCCTTCTGTGCCATAGAATGTTTACTTCATTTTGATCAACAGTTACTGCAGCTTTATGAACTAAAGTATTAAGATAATAGAGTTTACCAACACAGTTAGCCTCAGCCATTAACTCTTTATTTTCGTTCAAAATTTTACATTTATCATCTTCAAAAATAATAGATTTATTATTACTTGTCATTTTAGACACTGATAGTAGATTAAAAGCTAGATTTGGCACATATAGTACATCATTTATTTTACATGTTCTACTTCCACCACCTGGTATATTCACAATAACAGAAACATTTCCTAGTGAAATAGCTTGTAAGACATCTCCATTTCCTACTTTAACATTGATAGGTTTGCTAATATTTGCAAAATCTTTACATAAATTTTTATCACCACTCATGTGTGATGAAGAGCCTGAATCTATTATCCAAATATTACTGTCGGCATATTTGTTACAAAGAGCGATATCATTAGCATACATTGTGTGATTTAGTTCTATATGACTTACATTTACAACATTTGGCTGGTTTTTAGTTCTGTTAGTTTGAGAAGACCTTTTAAATTTAAAGCAGTCTTTTTTCAGGTGTCCCATCTTATTGCAGAAATGGCAAATGATGGACTGTTTGTTTACTCCAGCATAATTCTGAGTACTTGATAATGCTAATGCATTATTGGTTTTAATACTCAACTTTTCAGCTTCTCTCCGGAGTGTGTCAGCTACGGTAATCCAGTTAGGTATGTCTGTCTGAGCTTCAAGTGCAGTGACAAGCACTTCAAACGGCCCTGGTAGTGATGACAGAAGACAAATCACTTTATCCTCTTCACTGATCACTTGATTTAACAAGGCAAGCTCTTGAAAAACTTCAGTTAGTTCCTTCAAATGAAAGTCGAGTAGTTCAGGAGACTTCAATTTTAGATTGTAGAGCTTTTTCTTCAGACGAAATTTGTTAGCCCACGTGTTTTTCTGAAACGTTTCTTGAAGGGTAGTCCAGACAGCGTGTGGATCCGTCGGTTGTCCAACTAAGTACAATTGATCCGGTGAAATAGATAGTACTATATCTGCCAGAGCCTTATTATAATTATTAGCATAGGCATTCTTCGCCTCAGTTGAAGCTGAATCAATTGGAACTGGTTTAGATCCATCCGCAAAATCCATCAGTTTCTCTCGTAAGAGATACATCTTCATTTGTATCCTCCATGTAGGGTAATTATTTCCGTCTAGGGGAACAATCCCCTGTAACTTATTTGAAGACATGTTTTCAAAGTATTTATTATCGTTCAATACTTAACAAACATAAACAACCAATGCAGTTAAATTGATTTACTGTTTAACTGAATTGATGTTTTAAAATTATTCTAATTCATAAGAATAACTGAATATAATTATTAATATTCAATTGGAACAGCAACACAAGTCTTAGTTCGCAAGAACCTTTTGTTGAAAGTATTTATTATCATTCAATACTTTAACAAACATAAACAACCACAGCAGTTAAATTGATTTACTGTTTAACTGAATTTGATGTTTTAAAATTATTCTAATTCATAAGAATAACTTCACTGAATATAATTATTAATATTTAATTGGAACAGCAACACAAGTATTAGTTCGCAAGAACCTTTTGTTGAAAGACTGTTTACCAAAGGATAAGGTCACAGATTTAAAGGTAATTTGTGACCTCTCTTGACACCTCTTCCGCACAAATACTAAATAATTATATTATAACACAAGTGCATTTTTCGCTAGAGCAATCATTATAATTGACCTCATTAGCGCGTGAACACGATATGCTTACGCAAGCGTTTTGAGTGATATGTTTCATATAGGTTAACACTTTTTCACTGCACTTCGTTTTTATTACTGTTATAAACTTCTAATTTGTTTAAACATAATTTGATTTATAAACTCTTATCGTTCACTGGGCCCATAACCTGTTAGAATTAGGTTAAATAACAGTGGGTTAACAACGTTAAGACATAGAGTTTATTTAAAGAGTAAATATGTTATACAATTAGAAGTCTATTGAGAGATGAGTGGAACACATCCCTCACAGAGTAATGTAAAGAACCAACTACCTTCAGAAACTACAAGCAGGGGTATTTAACCCTCGACGGAAGTGTGATCGACTTTAGACCTTACGTCCGTTTCTCATTAAAAGTAATACATGGTTATTGAAACAATAGGTAATTTAATATAGCTGAGCTAGTCTAACAGGAAATTAATATTAAACATATAACGAGTGTGTAATACATTTAACTAAAATTTCAACACTCCTCCTCACACGACATTATATATTTTTCATGCCTATTAATTCAACTAATTTGGTAAATCTATCAATAGGCAACGGTTTAGTGAATATGTCAGCGAGCATAGTTTCGCTGGGGCAATACACAAGTTTAATTGTGTTTGAAGCAACAAGATCTCTAATGTAATGAAATTTAATATCAATGTGTTTCGATCTAGGATGATTTTTTGCATTTTTAGCAATACAAATAGCTGACTGATTATCCTCAAACAAAACTATAGGATTCTTATTTGGTACTTTAAGATCTAATAGTAATTTATTTAGAAATACAGCTTCTTGGGAGGCTCCAGAGAGGGAAACATATTCAGCTTCAGCTGTTGATAAAGCAACACATGACTGTTTCACAGAGCGCCAAGAAATAATGGAATTATTTAACATAAAGCATTGGCCAGAAGTACTTTTCCTATCAACTCTGTTTCCTGCCCAGTCGGCATCAGAATAACCTATCAACTCAGAATCTTCATTACCATATGTAATGCCAAGATCCGGTGTGCCTTTTAGGTATCTAAATATTCTCTTAATTGCAGACCAGTGCTTAGTGTTTGGATTGGAACAAAATTTAGAAACATTTCCAACTGCATAAGTTATGTCAGGTCTAGTTTTAGTAGATAGATACAGTAAGGCACCTACAGCTGACTGATATTTAGTTTTGTCTACTAGTTCACACTCATCAGTAGTTGGTTCCAAATGGGAATTAACATCAGCAGGGGTTAAAATAGGTTTGCAATTAGTGAATTCAAATCTATCTAATAACTCGTTGACAAATGAAGATTTACTTAGGGCTATTTTATTTTCGTCTTGTACGATTTTTATGCCTAAGAAATAGGATAATTTTCCTAAGTCTTTCATCTCAAATTTAGCACTTAAATCAATCTTGATTTTAGTCAGATCATCATAGTTCTTACATGCTACAATAATATCATCTACATACACAGAAATGAAGCATGGAGAGTTATTGATTAATTTAACATATATACAAGAGTCACAAGAGGACTGAATAAAGCCTAAGGATTTAAGATATGCATCCAACGCATCATTCCAACATTTGGGTGATTGTTTTAATCCATACATAGATTTATTAAGTTTACATACTAAATCTTCTTTTCCTGGAATAGCATAGCCAGGAGGCTGTCTAATATAAACATTTTCTTTAAGATCCCCATTCAAAAAAGCAGAATTTACATCCAAGTGATGTACAAATAATTTTTGGTTAGCTGCTAAAGATAACATGGTTCGCACCGATTCAAATCTCACTACAGGAGCAAAAATTTCATCATAGTCGATTCCAGGTCTCTGTAAAAAACCCTGAGCGACTAATCTAGCTTTATATGAAACCACTCTACCATCAGATCCCTTTTTTCTTTTAAACACCCATTTGGATTTAATTATATTTAAATCTGAGGTAGGTTTTACGAGTTCAAAAACTTGATGTTTCTCAAAAGCATTTAATTCCCTCTCCATGGCATGTTTCCATTTAGAGGATTCAGAACCGCTATTAAGAGCCTCAGATACCGACCTAGGTTCGATATTGATATTCCCATTGACTAATAAACCCTCCTCCTCCTCCTCAACATGATCATACTCCCAACTACCATATCTAATAGGAGCTCGACGAATTCTAGACGATCGTCTAGGATACTCATTAGGACTGATAGCTGGTACAGGTTGCGCCTCAGGGAGGATTATTGGAGGGTTATCGTCAGGAGGTTGATTCTCAGGTCCAGCAGGTTCTGAATCTTCTGAATGGAACACCAGTGGAGAGGTAGGAGTCTCACTCAGTTGAGGGCTCTCAATCTTAGATGAAATTGATTCATCAAAGGTTACATTCCTGGAAAAGAAGATTCTTTTAGATTCAACATCATACATCTTATACCCTTTAGTAACTGTGCCATAGCCAATAAACAGACATTTGGTAGCTTTATTTTCTAACTTTGATCTTTCCTCTCGAGAAATATGTGCGTACCCTGTGCATCCAAAAACTTTTATATGGCCGATGTTGAATTTTCTAAGATTTAAAGCTTCATATGGAGTTTTATTTACTAAAAATGAATTAATGCATCTATTATTTAGATAATTTGCAGTATATAGTGCTTCACCCCAGAATTCCTTATCAATTCCTGAATCAGATAACATACATCTAACTTTTTCCATAATAGTTCTATTAAATCTTTCAGCTAACCCATTTTGTTCAGGAGTTTTAGGAATGGATTTCTGGTGAATTATACCTTCATTTCGTAAATATGATTCAAACTTATTTGAGGTATATTCTCCTCCATTATCTGACTGCAAGATTTTAATTTTCCTTTCATAAATATTTTCAACCATAGCTTTCCATTCCAAAAACTTCTGAAACACATCACTCTTATGTGCAATAACATATATCCAGGAGTATCGAGTAGCATGATCAATAAAGGTCAGAAAATATGAATTATTACCCCTGGAAGTGGGAGTAATTTTTCCACAGACATCGGTGTGGATTAAATCAAGAGGTTTACAATTTTTCTTAATGCTTGTAGAAAAAGGTATTTTATGCATTTTCCCATTACAGCAGTGTTCACACACGCCTTCTATAGCTTTTAATTTACTATCCAGACCATTTACTGATTTAGTTCGGATCATTTTAGTCAAGTTATCTTTACCTATATGACCGAGCCTTCTGTGCCATAGAATGTTTACTTCATTTTGATCAACAGTTACTGCAGCTTTATGAACTAAAGTATTAAGATAATAGAGTTTACCAACACAGTTAGCCTCAGCCATTAACTCTTTATTTTCGTTCAAAATTTTACATTTATCATCTTCAAAAATAATAGATTTATTATTACTTGTCATTTTAGACACTGATAGTAGATTAAAAGCTAGATTTGGCACATATAGTACATCATTTATTTTACATGTTCTACTTCCACCACCTGGTATATTCACAATAACAGAAACATTTCCTAGTGAAATAGCTTGTAAGACATCTCCATTTCCTACTTTAACATTGATAGGTTTGCTAATATTTGCAAAATCTTTACATAAATTTTTATCACCACTCATGTGTGATGAAGAGCCTGAATCTATTATCCAAATATTACTGTCGGCATATTTGTTACAAAGAGCGATATCATTAGCATACATTGTGTGATTTAGTTCTATATGACTTACATTTACAACATTTGGCTGGTTTTTAGTTCTGTTAGTTTGAGAAGACCTTTTAAATTTAAAGCAGTCTTTTTTCAGGTGTCCCATCTTATTGCAGAAATGGCAAATGATGGACTGTTTGTTTACTCCAGCATAATTCTGAGTACTTGATAATGCTAATGCATTATTGGTTTTAATACTCAACTTTTCAGCTTCTCTCCGGAGTGTGTCAGCTACGGTAATCCAGTTAGGTATGTCTGTCTGAGCTTCAAGTGCAGTGACAAGCACTTCAAACGGCCCTGGTAGTGATGACAGAAGACAAATCACTTTATCCTCTTCACTGATCACTTGATTTAACAAGGCAAGCTCTTGAAAAACTTCAGTTAGTTCCTTCAAATGAAAGTCGAGTAGTTCAGGAGACTTCAATTTTAGATTGTAGAGCTTTTTCTTCAGACGAAATTTGTTAGCCCACGTGTTTTTCTGAAACGTTTCTTGAAGGGTAGTCCAGACAGCGTGTGGATCCGTCGGTTGTCCAACTAAGTACAATTGATCCGGTGAAATAGATAGTACTATATCTGCCAGAGCCTTATTATAATTATTAGCATAGGCATTCTTCGCCTCAGTTGAAGCTGAATCAATTGGAACTGGTTTAGATCCATCCGCAAAATCCATCAGTTTCTCTCGTAAGAGATACATCTTCATTTGTATCCTCCATGTAGGGTAATTATTTCCGTCTAGGGGAACAATCCCCTGTAACTTATTTGAAGACATGTTTTCAAAGTATTTATTATCGTTCAATACTTAACAAACATAAACAACCAATGCAGTTAAATTGATTTACTGTTTAACTGAATTGATGTTTTAAAATTATTCTAATTCATAAGAATAACTGAATATAATTATTAATATTCAATTGGAACAGCAACACAAGTCTTAGTTCGCAAGAACCTTTTGTTGAAAGTATTTATTATCATTCAATACTTTAACAAACATAAACAACCACAGCAGTTAAATTGATTTACTGTTTAACTGAATTTGATGTTTTAAAATTATTCTAATTCATAAGAATAACTTCACTGAATATAATTATTAATATTTAATTGGAACAGCAACACAAGTATTAGTTCGCAAGAACCTTTTGTTGAAAGACTGTTTACCAAAGGATAAGGTCACAGATTTAAAGGTAATTTGTGACCTCTCTTGACACCTCTTCCGCACAAATACTAAATAATTATATTATAACACAAGTGCATTTTTCGCTAGAGCAATCATTATAATTGACCTCATTAGCGCGTGAACACGATATGCTTACGCAAGCGTTTTGAGTGATATGTTTCATATAGGTTAACACTTTTTCACTGCACTTCGTTTTTATTACTGTTATAAACTTCTAATTTGTTTAAACATAATTTGATTTATAAACTCTTATCGTTCACTGGGCCCATAACCTGTTAGAATTAGGTTAAATAACAGTGGGTTAACAACGTTAAGACATAGAGTTTATTTAAAGAGTAAATATGTTATACAATTAGAAGTCTATTGAGAGATGAGTGGAACACATCCCTCACAGAGTAATGTAAAGAACCAACTACCTTCAGAAACTACAAGCAGGGGTATTTAACCCTCGACGGAAGTGTGATCGACTTTAGACCTTACGTCCGTTTCTCATTAAAAGTAATACATGGTTATTGAAACAATAGGTAATTTAATATAGCTGAGCTAGTCTAACAGGAAATTAATATTAAACATATAACGAGTGTGTAATACATTTAACTAAAATTTCAACACTCCTCCTCACACGACATTATATATTTTTCATGCCTATTAATTCAACTAATTTGGTAAATCTATCAATAGGCAACGGTTTAGTGAATATGTCAGCGAGCATAGTTTCGCTGGGGCAATACACAAGTTTAATTGTGTTTGAAGCAACAAGATCTCTAATGTAATGAAATTTAATATCAATGTGTTTCGATCTAGGATGATTTTTTGCATTTTTAGCAATACAAATAGCTGACTGATTATCCTCAAACAAAACTATAGGATTCTTATTTGGTACTTTAAGATCTAATAGTAATTTATTTAGAAATACAGCTTCTTGGGAGGCTCCAGAGAGGGAAACATATTCAGCTTCAGCTGTTGATAAAGCAACACATGACTGTTTCACAGAGCGCCAAGAAATAATGGAATTATTTAACATAAAGCATTGGCCAGAAGTACTTTTCCTATCAACTCTGTTTCCTGCCCAGTCGGCATCAGAATAACCTATCAACTCAGAATCTTCATTACCATATGTAATGCCAAGATCCGGTGTGCCTTTTAGGTATCTAAATATTCTCTTAATTGCAGACCAGTGCTTAGTGTTTGGATTGGAACAAAATTTAGAAACATTTCCAACTGCATAAGTTATGTCAGGTCTAGTTTTAGTAGATAGATACAGTAAGGCACCTACAGCTGACTGATATTTAGTTTTGTCTACTAGTTCACACTCATCAGTAGTTGGTTCCAAATGGGAATTAACATCAGCAGGGGTTAAAATAGGTTTGCAATTAGTGAATTCAAATCTATCTAATAACTCGTTGACAAATGAAGATTTACTTAGGGCTATTTTATTTTCGTCTTGTACGATTTTTATGCCTAAGAAATAGGATAATTTTCCTAAGTCTTTCATCTCAAATTTAGCACTTAAATCAATCTTGATTTTAGTCAGATCATCATAGTTCTTACATGCTACAATAATATCATCTACATACACAGAAATGAAGCATGGAGAGTTATTGATTAATTTAACATATATACAAGAGTCACAAGAGGACTGAATAAAGCCTAAGGATTTAAGATATGCATCCAACGCATCATTCCAACATTTGGGTGATTGTTTTAATCCATACATAGATTTATTAAGTTTACATACTAAATCTTCTTTTCCTGGAATAGCATAGCCAGGAGGCTGTCTAATATAAACATTTTCTTTAAGATCCCCATTCAAAAAAGCAGAATTTACATCCAAGTGATGTACAAATAATTTTTGGTTAGCTGCTAAAGATAACATGGTTCGCACCGATTCAAATCTCACTACAGGAGCAAAAATTTCATCATAGTCGATTCCAGGTCTCTGTAAAAAACCCTGAGCGACTAATCTAGCTTTATATGAAACCACTCTACCATCAGATCCCTTTTTTCTTTTAAACACCCATTTGGATTTAATTATATTTAAATCTGAGGTAGGTTTTACGAGTTCAAAAACTTGATGTTTCTCAAAAGCATTTAATTCCCTCTCCATGGCATGTTTCCATTTAGAGGATTCAGAACCGCTATTAAGAGCCTCAGATACCGACCTAGGTTCGATATTGATATTCCCATTGACTAATAAACCCTCCTCCTCCTCCTCAACATGATCATACTCCCAACTACCATATCTAATAGGAGCTCGACGAATTCTAGACGATCGTCTAGGATACTCATTAGGACTGATAGCTGGTACAGGTTGCGCCTCAGGGAGGATTATTGGAGGGTTATCGTCAGGAGGTTGATTCTCAGGTCCAGCAGGTTCTGAATCTTCTGAATGGAACACCAGTGGAGAGGTAGGAGTCTCACTCAGTTGAGGGCTCTCAATCTTAGATGAAATTGATTCATCAAAGGTTACATTCCTGGAAAAGAAGATTCTTTTAGATTCAACATCATACATCTTATACCCTTTAGTAACTGTGCCATAGCCAATAAACAGACATTTGGTAGCTTTATTTTCTAACTTTGATCTTTCCTCTCGAGAAATATGTGCGTACCCTGTGCATCCAAAAACTTTTATATGGCCGATGTTGAATTTTCTAAGATTTAAAGCTTCATATGGAGTTTTATTTACTAAAAATGAATTAATGCATCTATTATTTAGATAATTTGCAGTATATAGTGCTTCACCCCAGAATTCCTTATCAATTCCTGAATCAGATAACATACATCTAACTTTTTCCATAATAGTTCTATTAAATCTTTCAGCTAACCCATTTTGTTCAGGAGTTTTAGGAATGGATTTCTGGTGAATTATACCTTCATTTCGTAAATATGATTCAAACTTATTTGAGGTATATTCTCCTCCATTATCTGACTGCAAGATTTTAATTTTCCTTTCATAAATATTTTCAACCATAGCTTTCCATTCCAAAAACTTCTGAAACACATCACTCTTATGTGCAATAACATATATCCAGGAGTATCGAGTAGCATGATCAATAAAGGTCAGAAAATATGAATTATTACCCCTGGAAGTGGGAGTAATTTTTCCACAGACATCGGTGTGGATTAAATCAAGAGGTTTACAATTTTTCTTAATGCTTGTAGAAAAAGGTATTTTATGCATTTTCCCATTACAGCAGTGTTCACACACGCCTTCTATAGCTTTTAATTTACTATCCAGACCATTTACTGATTTAGTTCGGATCATTTTAGTCAAGTTATCTTTACCTATATGACCGAGCCTTCTGTGCCATAGAATGTTTACTTCATTTTGATCAACAGTTACTGCAGCTTTATGAACTAAAGTATTAAGATAATAGAGTTTACCAACACAGTTAGCCTCAGCCATTAACTCTTTATTTTCGTTCAAAATTTTACATTTATCATCTTCAAAAATAATAGATTTATTATTACTTGTCATTTTAGACACTGATAGTAGATTAAAAGCTAGATTTGGCACATATAGTACATCATTTATTTTACATGTTCTACTTCCACCACCTGGTATATTCACAATAACAGAAACATTTCCTAGTGAAATAGCTTGTAAGACATCTCCATTTCCTACTTTAACATTGATAGGTTTGCTAATATTTGCAAAATCTTTACATAAATTTTTATCACCACTCATGTGTGATGAAGAGCCTGAATCTATTATCCAAATATTACTGTCGGCATATTTGTTACAAAGAGCGATATCATTAGCATACATTGTGTGATTTAGTTCTATATGACTTACATTTACAACATTTGGCTGGTTTTTAGTTCTGTTAGTTTGAGAAGACCTTTTAAATTTAAAGCAGTCTTTTTTCAGGTGTCCCATCTTATTGCAGAAATGGCAAATGATGGACTGTTTGTTTACTCCAGCATAATTCTGAGTACTTGATAATGCTAATGCATTATTGGTTTTAATACTCAACTTTTCAGCTTCTCTCCGGAGTGTGTCAGCTACGGTAATCCAGTTAGGTATGTCTGTCTGAGCTTCAAGTGCAGTGACAAGCACTTCAAACGGCCCTGGTAGTGATGACAGAAGACAAATCACTTTATCCTCTTCACTGATCACTTGATTTAACAAGGCAAGCTCTTGAAAAACTTCAGTTAGTTCCTTCAAATGAAAGTCGAGTAGTTCAGGAGACTTCAATTTTAGATTGTAGAGCTTTTTCTTCAGACGAAATTTGTTAGCCCACGTGTTTTTCTGAAACGTTTCTTGAAGGGTAGTCCAGACAGCGTGTGGATCCGTCGGTTGTCCAACTAAGTACAATTGATCCGGTGAAATAGATAGTACTATATCTGCCAGAGCCTTATTATAATTATTAGCATAGGCATTCTTCGCCTCAGTTGAAGCTGAATCAATTGGAACTGGTTTAGATCCATCCGCAAAATCCATCAGTTTCTCTCGTAAGAGATACATCTTCATTTGTATCCTCCATGTAGGGTAATTATTTCCGTCTAGGGGAACAATCCCCTGTAACTTATTTGAAGACATGTTTTCAAAGTATTTATTATCGTTCAATACTTAACAAACATAAACAACCAATGCAGTTAAATTGATTTACTGTTTAACTGAATTGATGTTTTAAAATTATTCTAATTCATAAGAATAACTGAATATAATTATTAATATTCAATTGGAACAGCAACACAAGTCTTAGTTCGCAAGAACCTTTTGTTGAAAGTATTTATTATCATTCAATACTTTAACAAACATAAACAACCACAGCAGTTAAATTGATTTACTGTTTAACTGAATTTGATGTTTTAAAATTATTCTAATTCATAAGAATAACTTCACTGAATATAATTATTAATATTTAATTGGAACAGCAACACAAGTCTTAGTTCGCAAGAACCTTTTGTTGAAAGACTGTTTACCAAAGGATAAGGTCACAGATTTAAAGGTAATTTGTGACCTCTCTTGACACCTCTTCCGCACAAATACTAAATAATTATATTATAACACAAGTGCATTTTTCGCTAGAGCAATCATTATAATTGACCTCATTAGCGCGTGAACACGATATGCTTACGCAAGCGTTTTGAGTGATATGTTTCATATAGGTTAACACTTTTTCACTGCACTTCGTTTTTATTACTGTTATAAACTTCTAATTTGTTTAAACATAATTTGATTTATAAACTCTTATCGTTCACTGGGCCCATAACCTGTTAGAATTAGGTTAAATAACAGTGGGTTAACAACGTTAAGACATAGAGTTTATTTAAAGAGTAAATATGTTATACAATTAGAAGTCTATTGAGAGATGAGTGGAACACATCCCTCACAGAGTAATGTAAAGAACCAACTACCTTCAGAAACTACAAGCAGGGGTATTTAACCCTCGACGGAAGTGTGATCGACTTTAGACCTTACGTCCGTTTCTCATTAAAAGTAATACATGGTTATTGAAACAATAGGTAATTTAATATAGCTGAGCTAGTCTAACAGGAAATTAATATTAAACATATAACGAGTGTGTAATACATTTAACTAAAATTTCAACAGTATAGTCTATGGCTTTTATACTTTTGAGATCATTAACGTTTTAGACTTCTTCCATTCTTCACCAACGACACCTCTCTGCAACACCCATTGTACACCACAACATAGTCCCCAAACCCTGAATTCCGTTTTCTCTTTATCTTTCATATTGTTCCCTTCTCTCTTCATTTCATATTGTCCCCTTCTCTCTTCATTCCACAATTCATCTACTTTATTTTCACTGTTTTCTCTTCCCAACCACTCATCATTAGCTACTTCCCATCTATCATATTCAATATTTTAACAATTATCTACCTATTCACACTCCCTTCTTCTTAACTCTTCTTCCTTCATTCTACAAACTCCAGACATGGAACAGTGGTCAGACATTTGGAACATTTTCTAACTGTCATCTATCACCATCCCCTCGAATCTCCAGTACATCAGCTCATTCACCAGATAATAGTCTATTAAACTTTTTTTCATTCCTTTGCACTCTGTGGTGTCCTTTCCCCTACATCTCTTATCCTCATTTAACATCACCTTGTTCCACTTCTGCATAAATTCTAACATAATATCACCATTCCTATTTAAGTCTTGTTCCCCAAAAATCCTCCTGCAATCACTCGCCCTTCATTATTTGTTGGCAACATAATTCATCCTCCATTCTTATCACTAATCTCTCTCATTCTTTTTATAATCTCCACATCTTCTCTCCATTCTACTCTTAAATTTTCCATGCGTTTCCACTAGACCAATTTTCCTTACTTCATTTACCTCCTTTTCCTCTCCCATTCTTCTCATAATGTCTATAGCTTTCACATCAATCAGTCCTTGCACATTTATCATATCAATTCTCACCAAATTACCTCTCCCCACTACTCTACCCCCTTCTCAATCTCAGTCTTTTGTACTCCTCTATTCACCACCTTCCTTTTTCTCCTCCTTTCATTCATCAATTGTATCCCCATTTTTTATTCTTCCTTCTTTCCTCTTAGTCTTACTGATAGTCTTATTTGTCCTACTTGCCGACTCTCCTCCCTCTCTACTATCTTTCCCCTGTTTATGTATATATTCTCTCTCTCCACTCTCCTTCTCCAAAGCTCTCTCCTTATTTTCTTGTCTCTTATTCCCTCACTTCTAGTTAGATCTGGCATTATCAGTACCCTCCCGAATCTATTTCCCATCTTTCTCAAATTTTTAGCCTCACCTAATACAGCCCACTTCTGACCAACCATTCCCATTCTGACCAGTGACGGCACTTCCCTATTATTATTCTCTTTCTTTCGTCCTTTTCCTCCTCTTAATCTTGTAATTTCAGCAATGTGAGCATCTCTTATCCTTAACTTGACCTCAACAAACATTTCTTTGTATTTTCCCTTTTCAACATTCCCCCCCCCCCTCCTTCCACTAAACCATACACCACCAAATTGTACTCTTTTCTTTCACTTCAGTCATCACTCAATCTTTCATTTCTTCTGGCTTTCCTACTTCTGTCTCCATCCTAACATCTAAATTAAATTCCTCCATTGGTCCGTTTTAATCTTTGCTGTCCCTGACAACTTTCCTGATTTCAATCTTTACTTTCCTTTGCTCTTTAAAAATATTCACTTTCTCCCCTCATCTTTTTATTTAACTTTATCAAATACTTTTTTTCTTTCTCTAAACCATTCATTCTAATCTATTTCCTCGTTCCTTCAACCAACTGATCACAATTACCGTACCATCCACCAAATTCTTAAAGCTCCCAAAATCTTTCCATCTCAGTCCACCACACCCGCAATGATACCACTTGACTATCACAAACATCGCACTGAATATTAAATTGCCCTTTTCCTATGGGATTGATAGTAAATTATCACCTATTTTCTAAGTAGATGAGGCTTGTTAATAAACTTATCCCATAGGGCAAAATAAGTCTCCGGGTTCGTTACAATTGTTGTATTATCTTAACTTGAAGAGACTTGGAGGTAATTGATTGAATTCTATTAATCTGACAAATGACTAAACGGTAAAAGTTTTTAGGAAGTAAATTAAACACAAGGAAGTTTTAAATGGGTGTACTTATATTAAAGTTCGAATAGTACAGAGTTCTAAGACTTACGCACAAGTCTTCAAATAACACAACACAAGTTTTAAATAAACTAGCGGTTGAGTAAACTTAAGGGTTTAAAATAAACAAGGGTTTGAGTTGCCACTCACGAAACCCGTGGATGGACAAGTCCGACCGGACTTGGTCCGACCAACCAGTCTTCAAGAGACCATCGCGAACTATGAACACTTTAGTTAGGTGCCAATGGTATTTAAAGGATGAACTGGAGAGTCCAACCTTCCAGTGAGTGAATAAACTTCTGTTAAGGTACTGATAGTACTTTTCAAAGATGTTTTTCTACTCACTGCAGATAGAAATAACACACAATGCATTATTCAAATTTAACACGCTAGTGGTAATGGCTTTCTATACGATTAACATATAGATCGATCAGATTTACTAATAGTTCATTTTAGTGAAACCTGATTTACTAATAAACATCCAAATTTAAGCATACTATTTCAGAGTCCTGTTTAACCTATACATGATCAGAAATGTTACAAGTTCCTAACTATTAATTAAGTATTTCAATTAGAATAATTGAAGTACTTACTTAATTCTTTTTAAATTAATTAAGTATTAATTTCAATTCTATCTATAGAAAAAGAACTCAATATTCTAAGTTGTATAACTGATTTACAAAGTTCATGAAGTTATATAACTTAGTACAAATTATAAAGTTATATTCTCAGTTACAAGTTATAGCTCTGGGTTACAAGTTATAAAGTTATGTTCTGAAGTTACAAGTTATATTAGCGGCTTACATCAAAGCTATTCGTTTATAATTATATTCGAGCTCCTAGCGAGAATAACATGACCATAAATTTAAATAGCATTTCCTTCTAATGAACAGTGTACAAGATTAAAAAGATTATATCTGATTAAATGATTATCAAATTATAGAAATTGAAAGATTAAGTAAAGATACAAGTTCAGCGTATTAACAATCTTTCTATTGTTAATACTGAATTCCATTTTGTCTTTCATCCACCTTCTTACCACATCCCTCTCTTTTCTCTTAGATTATCAATCTGGCTAAACGTATTTTAAAATGCACCAGAATGCATGGATTATATACCGGATCAAGAGGTTACCCCTTTGATTGAAGCCACTTTCCTTTTCGCTTCTTCCAGTTCTTTGTATTTAATTTCCTTTTTACTTCAGCGGTATGTCTTTTGGTTCCTCAGCAAGCGTTAAACCCCTACAAAATTAAAAGCTCCACAATTCATATAAATTGCAAGTTAGAAATATAATTTGTCCTCCAAAAATGAAAATATCCAGGCTTTATGAATTCAGTAGAATAAGAAAAATAATCCTCCCCTCCCTTCGAGTCCATTATGTATGTAAGTTCGAATATGAAATTCATATTTATTATATTTTGTGCGTTTTTATTTCCCCCATTCTTTATTTAATATCTTGAGCTTGAATATTAGAATTTTATTATTTGGAATACATTTTTGTGAAAGGTCTTTTATTTCTACAAGAAATTAAAATTAGAGGAAACACTTGCTTACCAAACCCCGTGATTTTATTTTTAATAGATTTTGGAAATGTTCTTTTCATTGTTAACCTAATGTTCATTCATTACTGGAGTAGTAACTATTTAATAATTTCAAATTCAGAATTTCTGATAATGGTAAGGATTGTTGCAATTTTGCCGCTCTAATTGAATGAAATTACTGTGTATACGGTAATTTTCGAGTTATTGGATAATTTAGTTCATCTAAGGAAAAAGAATATATTTAATTAATATTAATGTACCTCTCACTTATGATTCCATTATAAAGGAATTAATGAAATCAAACCAGTAAATCAACATTTATTTCATAATTAAGCTCTAATTACATTTGCTTCATCAATACAATAAATTGTGCATTATAATAAATGATGCATCAGCAAGTTAAATTCAATAATAACTGATCGCCCATTATTAGTAATTTAGAACATTTTACATAGACACAGGGAGACTTAGTCTGAGCCCTCAACGAGAGTCTTCCCAGCATGATTAAAAGTGAGCCGGTGAAGACTTTCGTATCATTGAGCTACGCAAGCCACTCCACCTCGGCAAGGTGCTCCTTTTTGGAGTGGGAGGTTTTATAGGGGAGTCACGTACTGGAATGCAATTTCTTGGGGAAACATACATTGGTATCTGAGAATCAAAATCAAAAATAGCAATGATAACTTTTACCTATCTACAAAATAAATCAAACAAAAGTTCAACTGAAATTAATAGGAGTATTGTGGCTAGTGTTCAGTCTAGCATTTATACATACTCCCAATTCCCCATAACACTCAGCAGAAAGAGTAGCCAAGCTGCATCTCTTTACTGTGGGACATACTAAAGTTTTTGGCTCAAAGCTGCTGAGTTCGTGTGCATACTCCTATGCAGGTACCCGCTCCGAGAACTTGGAAAACATTGAATCAGGATTTCCAAGGATCAGCCTCAAGAGAAGGCTGATTCCCAGTTATCCATGATCGGATATTCTAGTTCTCGGCCCACGTCGGGCTAACAGCAAGCTGAGAGTCCTACGGCCCTACTAAGTAACGAGTATATAGGGTCGACAACGCATGGGCCACCAACGATGAAGACCCTAAAGGGCCGTACACACGCAGGGTTTTTTCAGTCTTTCCACCGGACTTTTTGCTAAGCTCCTCCCACTTTTTCCACGAGACTTAAATTTGGCACCGAAAGTCCGAGACTTTTCAACAACCTTCATGTTCTATTATTTTCCCCCAATCAAGAGATGCAATTTTGGAAATCTTCGTATAGCTACTGTCAACTCATAAAATATATTGTAATAACACGATTGGTGTTCATTTTTAGCCAATCCTGCTGCATCCATTTCTTTACCTTTAAAGAATTCTCATATTTTCCTTTTTATAAGAGACTGCCAGTAAAATTGATAATACTAATATTTTTCTTCAAACTTTTTTTTAGTAAAGCATATTTTAGTAAAATATCATATTACTATCTTTATTTTATTTATTTCAACATATTACCTATTAAGTATTAGGTAATACCTTTATTTTATTTATTATAACGCAAAACATATGGTACCTAGCATAGTAAATAGATTATAACTATTTATTTACTATGGTACCTAGTACCTACACATATTAATGCTTTTACCTAAACTTTATATAATCGCTAAATTACATTTGTTGAGTGGATTAGGTTAATCATTAAATCAAATGAAGCGAAAACAATCTCGGTTAGTTTATTACTAAATATTGTAATAAACTTCATAAAAAATTTCAAACTAAGGTAATTAGTAACTAAATAATCTTAGTAATCTAGGTAGGTATGTAGTTCTCTAGTAAGTAATTAATCTGGGTAGAAGTAACAAACCTATATAATTAGTAAATAACTAACCCAGGTAATTAGTAATTTTAACTATCCTAGGGTTAGGTAGTTAACAGTTACTAACTACCAAGGTTAGTTAGGTACCTAGTTTAAAAAAATGGGGGAGGGCTTATGTCGCCGATATGAGTAGTTAATTTTGCAAGACATGTAAATCCACGAGATTAAAAAGTCAATCCACGTTTGGACGCTATTGACTTTTGAATCAAAAGTCTGGTGGAAAAGCGGAGAAAAAAAGTCTGGTGGAAAGACTTAAAAACCCTACGTGTGTACGGCCCTTAACAAGCTACTGCTCGGGGGTGGGAGCAGTCACCCCCGTCGACAAAAGCCGATGGAAGTATCTGGCATCCATCCTCGCTCACACACTGCTTAGACAACGCCAGGTTTTATACTGGGAGTCCTCGCAAGCTAGGACAAACTGGGTTTTATACCAGTTTTCTTTGCCGATGTGCAAGCAGAGGCTGACATACGGCTTCCTTAATTTGTGGGAGAGTATCAATGACCATCAGCAGCTTTGTGCCAAAAACCTTTGTATGTCTGCCTTGAAGAACTAGCTGGCTACTTAAACCATTCATATTCTGGGGAATTAAGAGCTACCTCTGACAAAAAGTACCAGCCATCTCACTTCAAAAAGTTATCATTGCTAAATATATTAAATATTTACAAATACCAAATTATCAACAACATTCATCGAATATGATGCAGGCAGGTCATTTATATACAATGGACTGCTCAGAATTAAGCAGTTGCAAAGCTTTGACGGTGTATGTCAAAAATACCATGGCTTCGAAAAGAAATAACATTCTTGAACACAGATCTCGACCGCAACTACCTAATTCTGGCATTGTGCGTCTTAATGAGCACTGACTACCTCAAATTTGGTGAAGGTAAACGTGGAGGAAAAGGTTAACAAGATCAAATTACTGAAAAATAATAAGTTAAGTGTTGTTTTTAAATTGTAATACTAATACCACTGAATATAATCAATGTTTGACTAGATTCTAGGTACACTAATAAAATATTTGTCAAACCATATTATTTAAAGAGGCCGTTGTAAGAGTTGCATGGCCAGAAGAACAGATAATTTTGATCTTTCTTAGTGGGTGACCGTTTAAAGATCATCCGCTGTACGAGCTTTACCTGTAAACAAGATACTTCATATTTATGACTTGTTAATGTACTTGTTAATGTACTTGTTCTTAACAAGTTAATGTACTTGTTAATGTTAATGTTAAGAACAGATAATTTTGATCTTTCTTAGTGGGTGACCGTTTAAAGATCGTCCGCTGTACGAGCTTTACCTGTAAACAAGATACTTCATATTTAGACTTGTTAATGTACTTGGAAGCAGACTTTATAAGAAGCGTTTCAATATATTGAAATTATCGACAATTTAAAGATATTAACTTTAATTCTACATCCCAGTGTTTTATTATCTTTACAATTTATAAATAAGTATTTGGCGAAAACTACATGGGCTTCTTAGTAACAGCCTATTTCGAGAAATAGATGGAAATCTAGAATGTCTACTTAACTGAAATACGTATAATGTTTTTTTTTAACTAATTATTAGCTGCATATATTTTGCATATGCATTTTATAAATGCATATGCGTTTTATAAAATGCATATGCATTTTATGAAACGCATATTTCAAGCGAGTATATGCACTAATTTTTTATGTGCATACACTGCATAATATGTAGTGCATATTGTCACAAGCCTAATTATAAGTTAATTGTATTTTATACCTTTACACGAATATTAAATGGATTTTTAATTCCATTTAATATTGACCACCTAGTTGACAATCAAAACAAATGGTGTAAATTCTTTTTCTTCAGGTTGAAAATTTGCTAAATTAGGAAGTCGGAAGTAAAATAGGTTTTGTAGAGTTTTGATCATAAAAATCTTTAAAAGCATATAAAGTTAAAAATATGCTACCAAATTCGATGCGGCTTGCAGCAAAATGATAAGAAACATTAGCCTAGCTGATTAAGGCAATAAAAATATTTGATTGGAGGGGACCTTCAACTAATATTAACAATTAGAATTGCGGTCGGCAAACGATAACAAAGTAAGATTGGATTCGACCAATTGTGTCAATAAGCAGTGAAAGGGTTCATTTTTTCACTTTTCATCAAGTAATAAACATAATTCTATATTTTTGGAGCTCTGATGATGCGTTCACCTTGCTAAATAGATCAAAATGTTCGTAAATAACCAGCAAAAAAGATAACAGTTCACCTCATCACTAATTAATTCTAAGTAAATAATTATAATTTTTAAGTTAAACACAATTTGGTCGAAATATCGGTTAGGTCGGCGATTCGATTCTTACCCTAATGTGATTTTTTTTATGTGATGGCAGAGGTGAAAGCCTGAAATAGTGAAAAGGAGGAAGGACCCGCTGAAAATTGCATCTACAGAGCATCACCTTGACCTCTTCTTGTTGCTCATCTTTGAATTAATTAGTTTAGAATTTTTCTCAAAATTGACTTAAAGGTCCTTATTAAATTGCCCTTTTCCTATGGGACTGATAGTTAACTATTACCTATTTTCTAGGTAGGTGAGGCTTGTTAATAAACTTATCCCATAGAGCAAAATAAGTCTCCGGGTTCTTTAACAATTATTTGTATTATCTTAACTTGAAGAGACTTGGAGGTAATTAATTGATTTCTATTAAACTGACAAATGACTAATCGGTGAAAGTTTTTAGGAAGTAAATTAAACACAAGGAAGTTTTAAATGGGCGTACTTATAATAAGGTTCGAATAGTACAGAGTTCTAAGACTTACGCACAAGTCTTTAAATAAACACAACACAAGTTTTGAATAAACTAGGGGTTGAGTAAACTAAGGGTTTTAAATAAACAAGGGTTTGAGTTGCCAACTCACGGAACCCGTGGATGGACAAGTCCGACCGGACTTGGTCCGACCAACCAGTCTTCAAGAGACTATCGTGAACTATGAACACGTTAACTATAGACGTCAACGGTATTTAAAGGTCCTCTCCAGGCTCCGTGAAAAAAATGAGTTTATAACATAATATTATAGAACTAAGGTCTACGATCATTATTTCGCAAACTGCATACAATTCGGTTCAGTATATATTTTATTATTTGCTTTTAAAGTTTTTTAATACTCTGTGAGCAACAATCGAGTGAATCTCCAGCCTGACGCTGATAAAGAAGATTGTACACTCTTTGTTTTGATTTCAAATTTAGATTTTAAAACAAAAAATGTGTTTTTGGCATTCTTTCAAGATATTAATTGTTTCTAAAAGTATATAAACGTTTCTATAATAAGTTTATCCAAATTTAAACCTTTAAACGAACAATGAATAGATTTAATAACCCAAATACCTAGTTGACAATCAAAACAAATGGTGTACATTCTTCTTCTTCAGACTGAAAATTAGAAAGTCGGAAGTAAAGTAGGTTTTGTAGAGTTTGGATTATAAAAATCTTTAAAAGCATATAAAATTGAAAATATGCCAACAAATTTGATGGAGTTTGCAGAAAAATGATAAGAAACATCAGCCTCGTTGATTTAAGCAGTAAAAAAATTTGCTTGGAGGGGACCTTTAAAATATTATAACTTTATTACGTTTACATCATTTTGTAAGAAAAGAGTATTCCCATAAACAAGTCATTTATGAAATATACGTACAGATGTAAAAATAAGCTGTTCTGAGAGTACGTATAATCAATGGTTTCTATCATATGTGAGAACAGTGTTTTCACTCTGTCGGTGTCCACACCTCTTCTTTCAATTATTTTCCGGATCTTATGTTTTTGTCACTTGGTTGGTTTATGTTTTCTGCTAATGTTAAGAGACTTGGTATTTGTTATTGCGCAGTTTATTCTGTGTTTGTGTTAGTCGTGGAAGGAAGAGCGCCGTTCTTATGTAAAATTATAGAAAGTGCTATTTATAAGTTTAGTATAAGTTAGCTTGAGCTTAAATATAAGTTATGGTAAGTTTAGTAAATTAGTATAAGTGATATTTGGAATATTCAATATATGAAAATGGGCATCGGTAGACCGTAGATCGGACTAGATCCCCATTATCCCCCAGTCTGGAAAGAAGATGCACTTCGATAAATAATTTTAACGAAGTGTTTATGGAGAAAAATATTCTATTCAAGATATTAATGACGGAAATGGTATTATGGTAGGAATATAAATTTGTTTAGGAATATTATAAGGATTTATATGTAAACAGCTTTAAGATTATTAGCATATGTTGTAGCTATTAGAGATTATAAAAAAAATTCTGTACCATTCATTACATAATATAAAAAACAATGTTGGTGGAAGAAGTACAGGCTGAAATGCCTTACAGTGAAAAGCCAAGTAAAATAGTATGTCTCATAAACTCACCATTTGTCTCTCCAGCTCTCTCCAAAATTCAACAAATTCTCTCCAAAATGATCAAATTTTCATAAATTCTCTCCAAAATAACATTGTAGCATAGGAGAAAAATAGATAAAACTCGCCATTTGCAATTGAAGGGCTCAAAATAACTGTCACAAACTCGCCATTAAAATGGCGAGTTTGGACATGCTTTATTACTTGGGTGAAAAGTCCTAAAGGTCTACCGTCTAAAGGAAGATTCCTACGTAGAAACTGGGAGGGGAATCTTCCACATCCTCTGTAAGACAATTGTACCTCGACTAAAGTGCAATCTGAAACATGGAACAAATGTGATAGGTCATGATTAGATAGATGTTACCCAGACTCCAGTCTGCAGAATATGTGAGATATTTGGGATATTCTCTCCGAACAATTTTGAATTAATTCCTATATTTACATTAATTTTGCTACGAACACTTTTGAAATAATCCCTATATTTACATTAATTTTGCTACGAACAAAATAAGAGATCTCTACGAACACTTTACCAGTTTCTGCAGACTGGCCCAGACTGTATTTCATGGTAAATTCCCCCGACTTGTCGCCGTCGGTGGAATTTTCTTCCTTTGAAAATAATATTCTATCAAAGTCGGTGGATTTTTAGCTATTTATTCCTATGTTACCATTAATTTTCGGTGGAAAAATGGAGAAAAAGCTGGTGAATCAGCCAAATTATTGGAAATTTATGGTGGATTTTTTTCAGCTTTTTCAAAAAGTCAGTGGGATTTTGTGCACCAAATACAGACTGGGATGTTACTAACTGGGAATTTGAAATTTCTAACCACTAAACTGCAATTAAGTAATTATATGATGCTAATTTTTATTTTGTAATTTCAGGAGTGACGGAAGCACAGCAAGTGACATCCATAGACTAATTGGTCTGCAGAAGCAGACAAAACAACGTGAAGAAGAAGAATCTTCGAAGATTAACGACTGAAATTTGTTATAAAGTTTTATATTAAATATATTTACGACTAAAATTTATCATAAAAAAACGACTGTTACGACTCCTTATATAAACGAAATGGTAACCACCCAAGTAAAATAGTATGTCTCACTCATAAACTCGCCATTTTTCTCTCCAGCTCTCTCCAAAATTCAACAAATTCTCTCCAAAATGATCAAATTTTCATAAATTCTCTCCAAAATAACATTGTAGCATAGGAGAAAAATAGATAAAACTCGCCATTTGCAATTGAAGGGCTCAAAATAACTGTCACAAACTCGCCATTAAAATGGCGAGTTTGGACATGCTTTATTACTTGGGTAACCACAATGTGCAAATGTGACAATATTTTGTTTACATAACGTCTACATTATTACCGTAAAGATTGCACTGAACTTCTTGACCAATAGACTCATAGAGTGGAGAGTTTTTAATGACGTCACATCATTTGATGGTATGAAGCACCAAATTACCAAATACCTACCAATCACAGCTCTCAGATATCAAACTTCGTTTAGAATGTAATGTTTTCATAACATTGATCATGATATCTCTATTTTCGGTAGGCTAGGTACCTATCTAAATTAATAATCTAGTTAATTATTAAGGGGACCGCCCCCGAAGAAATCTCAAAATTTTATCTTTTTTTTTTATTGTGTAAATAGTTGCTTTATAACCTTCTTATAGTGTGTGCAAAATATCAGAAGTCTCGTATAACTCTAACCCCCTGGGGAGAGGGAGAAAGGGAAAAGTGGGCCGGGGGGTAGGGAGTCAATATGTACTCTAAAAACCATCTCTCAGCCAATTATAATTTGTAATAAATAATTATATCGCTATATCTGGTATCTAACATACCTGTGTACCACGCACACACCAATGAATGCAAAGAGAGATTAGCCAGTTGCCCCTAAGCCTTCGAAGTTGATGGACGCTGCGTGTCAGATCATCCAGTCTGCAGAAACTGGTTGAGTGTTCGTAGAGATCTCTTAATCTGTTCGTAGCAAAATTAATGTAAATATAGGAATTAATTCAAAATTGTTCGGAGAGAATATCCCAAATATCTCACATATTCTGCAGACTGGCAGATCATCAAACTTTGAAAGGAAATTCCTACTAATTTTGATAGCTACAAATCTTGTAATTCTAAAGATCCCACCTGTTTTTTGGTTGAAGCTAGAGCATTGCGGTTTTTTGCATTCGATAGTCCATAATGATATCTACAAAATGATTTTCTTCGATTTTTGATTATCAAATTTGTTGTAGAAAAATTTTTCTGACAAAAAATTATTTTCAAAATTTTTGGTTTACTTTTTATGAAAAAGTCGAAATTTAGGAAACCATTCGAAAATCAAAAATTGAAGAAAATTATATTGTAGATATCAGTCTGGAGAATCGAATGCAAAAAACCTCAATGCTCTAGCTTCAACCAAAAAACAGGTGGGTTTTTTTTAAAATGGTTCGAAATTTGAATAACTCGTTTTCTATCGGTCTAATCGAAAAAATGTCAAGAACAAAAACTATAAATAATTCAATTTTATATATACATACAAGGTTTCAGAACCATAACTTCAATAATAAATTTTTTTCAAAATTTTGGGGGCGGTCCCCTTAAAGTAAACGGTAAACCAGATAGAGTATCATATAAAGAGATTTTCTTAACTAATTTACATATTAATTAGTTATTGTAATTGATATTCATGATACCAGATACCTCAAGGCAGCCTAGGTATATCACCATAGTCACCCAGTCTGCAGAATGTGTCTCTTCTCCCGCAGAGATTTCAATTTGAGAGACAATTACTCTCCGACTCTCAGCCAGTCTGTATTTGGTGCACAGAATTCCTATGACTTTCATGAAAAAGCTGAAAAAAACCCAGTCTGCAGAATACGGAATATTTTTCCAAGACTCTCTGCGGGAGTTTTTGATAGAATTTTAGAAATTTGAGATCTCTGCGGGAGATCTTGAATTAATTCCTATCTTACCATTAATTTAGATGCGGGAGATTCTGAATCTGCTACTGAGAGTCAGAGATTAACTGTCTCTCAAATTAAAATCTCTGCAGGAGAAGAGACGCATTCTGCAGACTGGAAAAAAACCACCATAAATGGAAAACTGCTTAGGCTAACAGATGAACTCTATATGCTAAATGCTGCCGATTATACAATTTTTAGCAATTTACCATTAATTTTTGAAGTCTGCAAAACTCCAACAGAGTAATTAGTTCATCAGAAAGCACCTATTTTTCCAGACTGGTGCCCCCATGCTAACACATAACCCCCACCCACCATACACATATCCCAATTGCCCAGTTCGTTACTTGTCTGATAAATAATTACCTATTATATCATTACCTACATGTTTAATACCGCAATAGGTAACACTACCTATTTTAAAAAATAGTTATTATTTTACCTATTTTGTGTTCTCATACTTACATTTACATATGACCGAAAATGTGAAATTGACCGCTAATTCGTAACTTACCAAGTTCCCCTATGTATAGGATTTCTATTCTAGGGCCGAAAATGTGTTATCGTACGATAACTTAGAACTTGCCTCAGATATAAGAAAAAGTTAATGAATTTAACTAACACTAAATGGTATTTTAATATAGGCTTGCTATAATTAAATAACCTGTAAAAGTAGTTTTGTAAATTATACAATATTTGTGTGATCGGAAATATGGAAACGTCTGATAACTTGAAACTTACCCTAGGTAGACTGGTACCCAATACTCTAGTTTATTAACTTATGAACGTGATGGTACGTGAACTTCTGATTTAAATATTTTAATCATACGTTTTATAACTATAATTTCCTGCTTACCTAATAATGATTATGTATTTTCTATTTAGATTGTTATCCATGATACTTGCACTCTTATATCGATAGGTATCCATGATACCTCCAGGTATCATGGATAGTACCAATCGAAATAATGAGTTAAAATAGGTAGGTATATAGGTTTATATTTCTATGATCGAAAATGTGGAAGCATACAATAATTCAAACTACCTACTTGGCTACTTCCAGTGATTTACACTATTCCCAAGGTTTAAATACACTGTACATTAATAAAGTTTATTAATATACAGCGTATTTAAATTGTGGGAAGGGAATAGTGTAAATTACTGGAAGTAGGTACTTTGAATTATTGTATGGTTCCACATTTTCGATCACAGAAATATAAACCTACCTATTTTAACTCTATTTCGATTGGTATCCATGATATACCTGGAGACTGGAGGTATAAGAGTGCAAGTATAATGGATAGCAATTTAAATAGAAATTACATAATCATTAAATTGAAATTACATATAATCATTATTAGGTAAGTAGTAGCTAAATTATAAAGTTTTAAAAACGTATGACTAGAATATTTAAATCAGAAGTTCACGTACCATCACATATATAAGTTAATAAACAAAATGGCTGTCAGGATGATGCGCTATTCTTAACAGACTCAAACATGTCTTGAACTTGTTAAATGTAGAAAAAGTTATAGCTATTCAATGAATATAAGCAGAGTATTAAGAATAATGGTTAATCAAGTTATACAGTATACCTAATTAACACTAAATACCTTTCTATTATAAGTACAGATAAATGTTTGAATTTAAGATTTTTGGTTCTAGACATGTACCGGACAACTGTCTGGACTTGTACATGTTTTTAAGTATTTACAATTAGCCTAATATTTAAGAAATAATACGATAGGAAAATTTAGATTTGAATTTGATGAATTATTAAGCACCTGTTCAAACATTACTGTTCATTTAATTAGGTATTTTGAGTAAATATATTAAACTGAAAGAATGTAAATAGGTACTAGGGTAACTTATGAATTATCAATCAGTTTCACATCCTCAGTCTTATACACTCCTAAGAAAGAAACTAGCCATATCATAATTATTATTATTTTAATGGTATCATGAATGAATGCCATTCATAATTAGAATAATAATTATTAGGTAGCCTATTTCTTTTGTTTCTGCTTCTTTAACCAAAGATGCTATTCAGGGTTTCTATGAGAGGGAGAGGGATAGGAGAGCCCCCCCCCCCCCCCCTAATCCCCTTCTTTCTATTTTATGATAAATATACCTTTACACTTTAATTACCTACACTTTTTTTCATATCTGCTTTAGTCACTCCTAATTGATAGCTAGTGAATGAAAATTTTGCTCTGACCATTACATAATTATATAACTACCCGTATTAGGTATACGTTTGTAATGTGTGACGTCACCGTTGTCAGGGTATGCCTTTCTCTGATTGGTTGATATTTGGCCAATAGCGTTCATGTAGCAGTTAAACATCTTCCTATTCATTGGTCTGTACTCTGTGGTAAAATATTACGAGATATTAGTTAGTCTGATTTAATTTTACGACCAAGATTACTGGTTAAAATTTACGAAATGACGATTTATATTATTTTTAACTACTGTTTAAAATTGAACAAAAAAATTAATGACGTTCTGCCCTACTTTCCAGACTGGATCATCCCCTCCTTAGGGGTACATAGAATCACGGACTGCAGGAAACAGACCGATTGAGGACCAAAACGGACCAATTGTGGTCCAAAACGGACAGATTAGGGTCCAAAACGGACCGAATGGGGAACAAGCCGGATCTAATCAGGCCGAAACGGAGCTAAGTAGTTCATACAAAACACTTAAATAGTTAGTACTATACAGTATACATTGGAGAAAAATAATATTATTTAGAATGAGTTATTTGACTGATAATAGCTACCTACTTATGTTGAAAAAAAACAATAGCTACTTTGAATACTCATATCCTATAAGCCAGAAATTATTTTTCAAAAAATACTTCAAAGGTCCCCTGCACTCAAAATTTTTTAATAATTAGATCCGGCTTGGTCCCCATTCGGTCCGTTTTGGACCCCAATCTGTCCGTTTTGGACCACAATCTGTCTGTTTTGGACCCCAATCTGTCCGTTTTGGACCATAATTGGTCCGTTTTGGTCCCCAATCGGTCTGTTTTTGGTACTCAATCAGAGTCAATCGGTCCGTTTCGGTGATTCTATACACCGCCTCTTTAGTCCTTCCTCTGGTAGCCGATCATCGATAAATGGGTGCCAGAGTGGAAAAATAACTCTTCTGATTGACTAGTAACTCTGTTACCCGTGTTTTCAAGTGTGGTAGGAAAGTCGCCAGTTTAGTGAGAACATGGATCCAGGTCGCCACATTTAAACCGGTCTGCAGAATATGGAACAATTTTCCAAGACTCTCTGCGGAAGTTTTTGATTGAATTTTAGAAAGTGGAGATCTCTGCGGGAGATCTTGAATTAAATCCTATGTTACCATTAATTTAGCTGAGGGAGATTCAAATTTCAAGAAACACATAAAAACTAATAAAATATTCATCAACTCAAGTTACTCAACAGATTCTATCATAAAAAAAACCCATGAATATCATAATAAAAAATAATGCATTATTTTCCTTCTGTAATCATATATAGAATTTATAACCGTTTAAATTATATAAAAAAAATTAATTTCTCACCTGAAGATTTTATTATATCACAATTATCAAACAAGTAAATGTCTATACAACTTTTTGGTTCTACGCTTGGTTAATCATTAATAATTTAATCCCAACTGATACCAACCAATTGTCTACTGTCTGTTGTGAAGAGGTATACAGGGTGTCCGACACTTTTGTTACTAATCTTTAACATAAGGTTGCATTCGTTGAAATAAACACTTTTTATTCTATCAAGTAATGAAGGCCAGTCCGTGAAGGTATGGTCTAAAATGCTTAGTTAAATAGTTACAAGGTTAAGAAAGTAGTATCTGTACCATGTATTATTATTAGTTAACGTCATTTTTTTAATGTTGCAATAAGAAACAAAACATTTTTAACAGTAATTATTAGGATCCGTTTTGCACATTCCTGTGCGACTTGCAGTGCAACTCGTCTTCTTCTTGGTGAATTGTAGTATACTTTTGGGTTTCCTTAGTTAGCTGTTGACTTAGAGAGTCGCCTGTTTTCATATATAGAGGTTAATCAAGATAAACATACTTATACAATCAGCGTTATTTCAGATAATCGTATACATGATTCTGGGGTTTTAGAAACAACATACCGATTGTCTTTCCCATTGCATGATACGTGTACTAGCTGGTTGTGACTGTCTATTTTTATCTGTCTATCCAGTCTGCAAAGTGCGTCCATGTCGCCGAAGATCTTTGGAGACATATTTTGAGAGAAAATGTATCTTTGTAAGATCTTGGAGACACTTTCTTCATCAATTCCTATGTTTACATGTATTTAATGAAGACATTTAGCAGAATTCTGGTCATTTTGGAGACGGATTTGAAAATCTTTGGAGACTGGCTGTCTATTCCTATCCGTTAATTATTATCTGTCTATTCCTATCTGTTAATTATTATTTGTCTCTTCCTATCTGTTAATTATTATCTGTCTATTCCTATCTGTTAATTATTATCTGTCTATTCCTATCCGTTAATTCATATCTGTATTCGTATATGTCTATTCTCATCTGTTAATTCATATCTGCGGTATATAGAGTAAGTTTTGAATTATCAGATGAGAGGTTCCACATTTTTGTATATGTATTCTTCAATTCGTTGTTCTAATTATCATTATATGTATTTTTTTACGTGCTCAAAAATATGGAACTGTCCAGTAACTCTGAACTCACCCTAGGGAAAAATTAATCTAGTAATAGGGAATGTCAATTTACCTAGTAATAGGGGAATGTCAATTTACCTAGTAATAGGGAATGTCAATTTACCTAGTAATAGGGAATGTCAATTTACCTAGTAATAGGGAATGTCAATTTACCTAGTAATAGGGAATGTCAATTAATCTAGTAATAGGGAATGTCAATTAATCTAGTAATAGAGAATGTCAATTTACCTAGTAATAGGGAATTTCAATTAATCCAGTAATAGAGAATGTTAATTTACATAGTATTGGGGAATGTCAATTTACCTAGTAATTGAGAATGTCAATTAATCTAGTAATAGGGAATGTCAATTTACATAGTAATTATATTTATCACTCATTTGCGAGAACATCACTACAAAGAAGCTATTTTTCAGGAGAGACATTTTACATACATTTAATGGTATATCATTTAGCCTCTCTAGCAGTCAATTTTTGAGCTACAATTATGAAACATTTACCAAAATAATCAGTACTTTTAGATTTATATTTCTATAATGATAACTTAAAAATAAATGTTTGGGTTTGGTAAGAAGCAAACTAACAGATAGGAATAGACAGATAAGAATTAATGGATAGGAATAGACAGATAATAATCAACAGATAGAAATAGACAGATGATAATTAATGGATAGGAAGAGAAGATAATAATCAACAGATAGGAATAGACAGATAATAATTAACTGATAGGAAGAGAAGATAATAATTAACAGATAGGAATAGACAGATAAGAATAGACGGATGATAATTAACGGATAGGAATAGACAGATATGAATAGACAGATAAGAATTAACAGATAGGAATGGACAGATAATTAACGGATAGGAATAGACAGATTATAATTAACTGATAGGAAGAGAAGGTAATAATTAACAGATAGGAATAGACAGATAAGAATTAACAGATAGGAATAGACAGATGATAATTAACGGATAGGAATAGACAGATATGAATAGACAGATAAGAATTAACAGATAAGAATTAACAGATAAGAATTAACAGATAGGAATAGACAGATGATAATTAACGGATAGGAATAGAAGATGATAATTAACGGATAGGAATAAACAGATGATAATTAACGGATAGGAATAAACAGATGATAATTAACAGATAGGAATAGAAGATAATATTTAACAGATAGGATAGGAATTAACGGATAAAACTAGACAGGAAAGAATTAATGGATAAGAATATAGACAGATATGAATTACGTATAAGAATAGACAGATATCAATTAACGGATAAGAATAGACGGATATCAATTAACGGATAAGAATAGACAGATCAAAATAGACAGTCACAACCAGCTAGTACACGTATCATGCAATGGGAAAGACTATCAGTATGTTGTTTCTAATACCCTGGAATCTTGTTTACGATTATCTGAAATAACGCTGGTTGTAATAAGTACATTTTTCTTGATTAACCTCTTTATAGCTATGTTAATGCAAGTATTCTTTTGCAATATATAACCTCCATGAGCATTTAAAATGATGCAAACGGTACTCTAATATCCATATTTGACTCCGTTCCGGTCCATTTTGGCCTGTTTTGGTGTTCATGCAAGTGTTCTTTGGCAAAGGTTAACATCTCTGAGCATTTAAAAAGATGTAAACAGTACTCTAACATACATGTTTGTCTTCGTTTTGGTCTGTTCTGAATTTTGCGTTGAAATATGTCTCGAAAGAAGATATACCTATAGGTGCACTATGCCATCCATTTCAAATGGTGGTGGTGTGACAACTTCTCGTTTGTCCTTTCTTCCATGACGTTTAGATTGCCTTACATATTCCTTAGAATCGGAACTAGCTACCATCTTCAGAAGATGATGCTGATGCAGCAACAGAACTATCAGACGATATAACAATTTCTTCCACTCTTTCCACTTTCCTACGTGTTGCTCCACAGTTTATCATGTCTCTTCGTAGAGGTACAGCTTCCTTGAATGTCTCATTTTGCAAAGCCATATTATCACTTTTCATCTCCAATTCCCTTACAGGTCTTCTCTCTTTGGTCTTAGCAAGAAAGTGAGTGCTTCTCTCTTCAGGTGGAGTATTGATACAATATTCACTCTCTGCCAGTACTGTCAATATTCTGTGCCACTCATCATAAGTGAAAGACCATGTGGTTGACAGCACTAGCACAGTAACCAGGAACTTCATTTGTTAAGCCACCCTGCCATTGAGGAAATAGTAACCATCTCAACTCATCAAGTTGCAACAATAAATCATCATAAATTGAACTCCAAAATCACCATTCACACAATCAGCTCGCACTTTTGTATTGCTGAATTGGTTCAGAAGACCCTGATAAATGATGACCAAGGTCCTTCCTTTAAATGATACTTCATTTCATTGTGTCACCTGAGTTTTAGATTCTCCAGCTCCATCTCGTCTGCCATCAACCTCACGCCCCTGTAATTTCCTCTTCTTGCTTATTGCTCCCGTTTCATGTTCATTAACCATTGCAGAAGCTCCTTCTTCTCCTTGCCTGCCTTCAATAGTCCACTTTTTCATATAATGCTACCTGACCTGCCTTTGAGTATTGGGGAATTGAAGAGCATTATCCCATTGAAGATGCCACTTGTAACTGGTGGGTATCAGTACACAATTATCATTTAATGCTCAGGCCCAATATCTTTGGGTATAATGTTTCTTCCTTATGATTAGGATAATGATGACTCTTTATTTATATTATCTCTAATACTAGTTTCTTTACAGGTCAGGTCAGAGTGAGGAAAATGGTGGAAAGGCAATGGGCAAGGTAAGTACAAAGTAGCGACAAGAGTAAAGTGGCGTGAGAAGCAACAACTCTGAGGACAAAAGCACGATATCAATATAAATCCTATTACAGTTAATATGTTATCAATTGCAATACAATATATATATATATATATATATATATCAACCATTGTTTTATTATCTCAAACTCACAGAGATGTTAGGTGAGCTGAAGCATGGGTTATTTGGATTACTTATAGTAGCGTCGGACCGGGTGGCTTTGCGCATTTTCCGCATACTTTGATTTTACGAAAAAGATAGATGAAGGGTAGACCTAGGTGCTCACCAAGTTTCAACTCTTTAAGTTCAATAGAAAAAAAGTTATCATCGAAAAACTGTGCGCAAAGATCGTGGGGATAAACCGGGTGAATTTTGCGCAATTACCAGGTGTACTTGCGCACTGCGCAAATTCACCCAATGTGAAACTGCGCAGTGCGCAAGATCATTCTGTATAAACTGTGCATAGAAAATCTAACCCTGATATGCTATGCAACTGCCGTGAATCTGCCCCAATCTTCTATGCAACTGCCCCAATCTTGTATGCAACTGCCCCAATCTGCCGTGCAATTGCAGTGAGGCTGCTGTGCAATTGCCGTGAGTCTGCTGTGGAATTGCCGTGAGTCTGCTGTGGAATTGCCGTGAGTCTGCTGTGGAATTGCCGTGAGTCTGCTGTGGAATTGCCGTGAGTCTGCTGTGGAATTGCCGTGAGTCTGCTGTGGAATTGCCGTGAGTCTGCTGTGGAATTGCCGTGAGTCTGCTGTGGAATTGCCGTGAGTCTGCTGTGGAATTGCCGTGAATCTGCTGTGGAATTGCCGTGAGTCTTCTGTGGAATTGCCGTGAGTCTTCTGTGGAATTGCCGTGAGTCTTCTGTGGAATTGCCGTGAGTCTTCTGTGGAATTGCCGTGAGTCTTCTGTGGAATTGCCGTGAGTCTTCTGTGGAATTGCCGTGAGTCTTCTGTGGAATTGCCGTGAGTCCTCTGTGGAATTGCCGTGAGTCCTCTGTGGAATTGCCGTGAGTCCTCTGTGGAATTGCCGTGAGTCTGTTGTGGTATTGCCGTGAGTCTGTTGTGGTATTGCCGTGAGTCTGTTGTGGTATTGCCGTGAGTCTGCTGTGGTATTGCCGTGAGTCTGCTGTGGTATTGCCGTGAGTCTGCTGTGGTATTGCCGTGAGTCTGCTGTGGTATTGCCGTGAGTCTGCTGTGGTATTGCCGTGAGTCTGCTGTGGAATTGCCGTGAGTCTGCTGTGGAATTGCCGTGAGTCTGCTGTGGAATTGCCGTGAGTCTGCTGTGGAATTGCCGTGAGTCTGCTGTGGAATTGCCGTGAGTCTGCTGTGGAATTGCCGTGAGTCTGCTGTGGAATTGCTGTGGAATTGCCGTGAGTCTGCTGTGGAATTGCCGTGAGTCTGCTGTGGAATTGCCGTGAGTCTGCTGTGGAATTGCCGTGAGGCTGCTGTGCAATTGCCGTGAGGCTGCTGTGCAATTGCCGCGAGGCTGCTGTGGAATTGCCGTGAGGCTGCTGTGCAATTGCCGTGAGGCTGCTGTGGAATTGCCGTGAGTCTGCTGTGGAATTGCCGTGAGTCTGCTGTGGAATTGCCGTGAGGGCGAGGCTGCTGTGCAACTGCCGTGAGGCTGCTGTGCAACTGCCGTGGGGCTGCAGTGCAACTGCCGTGGGACTGCTGTGCAACTGCCGTGAGGCTGCTGTGGAATTGCCGTGATATAGGAGTATCGGGGATGAATATCACAGGTTTATTAATGAATAAGAGCTCTTTAACTTTATTAATAAATGTGCGCAAGTCCACCCGTGAATTAAAATATTCCCAGGGTGATGTTGCGCATCTAGTATATTGGTTATATCTCAAAAATTTATAATTATTATTAAAATCATCTTACATGACGTTAATCTGCAGTAAATTATGCGTATCCAACGTAAATTGCAATCAAATTGGAGCAGAAATATCAACACTACAGCATAGTTCGCGGAGATTCGATTCTAGTCCAAAATAATTATTTTGCCATAAAAAACATAGGTCTCTGTTTGAACACTTAGTATCTATACCCAATCTCTTACGATTTTCGTGAAATTTATGCACTAGGAGGTTTAAGAGCTGCTCTTTCCAATGGTGTTGTCAGATTTAAAATATTTTCACGCATTCACCGTCAATTACCGATGCGCAACTTCACCCGGAATGTTGAAGTGCGCAAAGCCACCCGGTCTGACGCTACAGTTATATTACATGATAAAGCTCTCTATGAATGATTTACATAGTTAGTTATCTGAAAAGAGCATTGGAACAGTTAATAGAAATAATAGTGAAGTTATAGCAACATTTAATTAAGGCCACATGGCTACAATATATATTAATAATATTTAGTAGTTGGTTTTTTATTAACCAAAATTATTTTAAAGGTCCCCTCCAAGCAAATATTTTTATTGCTTTATTCAACGAGGCTAATGTTTCTTATCATTTTGCTGCAAACCGCATCGAATTTGGTAGCATATTTTTAATATTTTATGCTTTTAAAGATTTTTATAATCAAAACTCTACATATTTTACTTCCGACTTACTAATTTAAGAAATTTTCAGCCTGAAGAAAAAGAATGTACACCATTTGTTTTGATTGTCAAGTAGGTATTAGGTTTAATAAATCCATTTAATATTCGTGTAAAGGTATAAAATTAAATGAACTTATAATAGAAACGTTAATATACTTTAGGAAACAATTAATATCTAAAATAAAGGCACAAAATGCAATTTTGTTTATAAAATTCAAATTTGTAATCAAAACAAAGAGTGTACAATCTACTTCTTGAGCATCAGATTAGTGATTTGCTTGATTGTTGCTCACAGAGTAGTAAAAAACTTTAAAAGCAAATAATAAAATATATACTGAACCGAATTGTATGTGGTTTGCAGAATAATGATCGTAGACCTTAGTTCTATAATATTATGTTATAAACTCATTTTTTTTCCTGGAGCCTGGAGAGGACCTTCAAGATACTCTCCAATAGATCAATAATAACATGTAAAATTGTAAACATAGGAATTAATTAGAAAATTGTTGCCAAATTATTCAGAGTCCAATTTCTAGGCCTCAATTGTCCCCAGTCTGCAGAATAGCTAATGAATATGGGAGATATTTGGGATATTCTCTAGGAATAATTTTGAATTAATTCCATGTTTCAGACCCTACAAACTGTAAGCCAATTTTTGAGCCAAAAATTCTAAGTCAAGCCAATTTGATCATTTTTTGAAGATTTAGATTTCATACCAAAATTAACATGAAGTTTATTTAACTGACATACTCTTTAACATGGAATTATTCCTACATTTATATTAATTTAGCTATGAACACTTTTGAATTAATCCCTACATTTATATTAATTTTTTACTGTGAACAGAATTTACAGAAAGAGAGATATCTACAAACACAGTTCCAGCCTCATAAGAATGTCTCCTCAGACCCAAGATTTTTTACAAAAATTGTTATTTAGGTGCAAGCTGTTCGACAAATAACATGGCAACATTGAAGTTATAGGACTTTCATATTTCAAAGTGAGTCAGGAGTGTCGCCAGTTTAGTGAGAAAATGGATTCCGGTCGGCTGAGGTCGCCACATTAAAGACACTTTAAAGAAGAAATTTGACTTCCTAGTGAAGATTTTACTTGAAAACATCTTTATGCTTCATATATAATGCATGTGTTTCTCTTAAGACTATTTTATAGTGATTCACTTGTTATTTATTGGTTTTCAACTTTTTTTACCCCTCAAAAGTCGCCAGTATACCAGTCTGCAAAAGATATTTGAAGTTGTGATGATTTTCTGGCGACTCTTGAGGCCTTGATATTAGTCTCCTGAATTATCCGTCAACAGTTTCCTAATTAATTCATATGTTAACATGTAATTATTGGAGAATATTTTGAGATTTTTGACCATCTTGGAGAGAGATTTGAAAATCTTTGTAGACAAACTGCCCTAAAAATTAAATATCTGGAGATTTATTGTGCATGCTTAGCAGACTGGCCGTATACTGGTGACTTTGTCCATATTTCGAAACAGAGTAGGACTTGGCCACAGGATTATCATTAATCCACAAATCCTGTCATATTTTTCAGATTGGTGAACACTTTACCAGCAATATTTGTGATTAGATTAAAAATATTGAATTACTCTTCATGTGACATGTTAGATAGATATAGTCTTGTAAATATTAGCTACTATTAAAAAACTAAACTCTAAATTTGTAAAATCATTTAAAATGGGCTGAAAGTGAAATGTTACTTATCTATTGGTTGACAGTTGGACACTTATTTGACCCCCTTTAAGTCTCTGTAACATAATTTATCTAGCTAGGTAATTGCCTGGTAGCTACCTATCAAGTATTGCTTTCAATTGTCATTATATGTTTTTTACATTTATTTACTGATTTTTTTCAATTTGTAGAGTTATTATTTAATGATATAATAAAATGACTGATCATCGGAGACAAAATAGCCGTGGGAAAACAACTGTTTTGAAAGTAAGTGTACTTAATTGACTATAAACTTTTTATCATTGCAAGTCAATTTCGAGTCATTATAAATAAGGGTAGCTAAGTTAAGTTTTTTTAGGGTAAATAATTATTAGCTATATACACTACGTGCCACACTTTTGTGCAGATCACAAATTTTGGGATAAAATGAGTAAAAATCAATGAAATAAAATGAAATTTGCAGTTAATATGGAAACCCTCACTAGGAGGTTATGTATAAAATTTGAAGGTAATCCGTTGTTTATTAACGAGTATGATCAATTTTTACATTATTTAACCGTGCTACGCTCTTGTGTTTGTTGTCCTCACATTTTTAAATATCGAAAATGAGTCGCCGCCCGTGTCTTTCTGACTCTGAAAAGAGTAAGATAGTATCCATGCTGGCTGAGGGACATGATGCAAAGTCTATTCCCACTGAAATCGGTGGTGACCCACGTACAGTGAAGAAATTTATTGATGCTCCCATGAGGAAGGTCACTCGTAAGGATAAGGGTAAATGGAAAGTAGCAACCAGGCGGAACTTGTCCAGGATCAAGAGGGAACTCAAGAGGAACTCCACTGCCACAAGTGGGGAAATTTTCAAGAGTGCAGGTATGGAGGAAGTCCCCAAAACCACTCGTTGCAGGATCTTGAGAAGTATGGCTTCTCATGTTTCACCCGTTATCAGGCCTCCTTTGAAGGAGTCACACAAGAAAGCAAGAGTTTCTTGGGCTGAGAAGTATCTGAAGACAGACTTCCAGACTGTGCTCTTCACTGATGAGATGCGAGCGACTCTTGACGGCCCTGACGGTTGGGCAAAATCATGGACTGCCCATGGCTCTTCTCGTCCTCAGAGGATTCGTCGTCAACAAGGAGGAGGAGGTGTTATGATGTGGGCTGGAATACTTGGAGACAGATTGGTGGGACCCTTCCGTGTACCAGAGGGCGTTAAAATCATGTCAGCTAATTATATTAGCTTTTTGAAGAACAATTTTGTTCCGTGGCTGAAGAGGCAACCAGCTGCACTCAAGAAAAAGATCATTTTCATACTTGATAACGCCCCGTCCCATGCAGCTACAGCCACCCGCAGTTACCTGGAAACTCTTAAGTTCTCGGATGATAAATTGATGGTCTGGCCCAGCCTCTCACCGGATTTAAATCCAATTGAAAACCTCTGGTCCATATTAAAACGAAAGTTGTATGCGGGAGGACGTCAATTCACAAACAAGGGGGACCTCTGGAGGGAAATTGAGAAAATTTGTGAGAAGATAACACCAGATACTATGAATAAGTTGACTAGCTCCATGGATAGACATCTTTTGAGGGTCGTTGACAAGAGGGGAGGTTTTACTGGGTATTAATAATTAAAATGCAGTTTTTGTTATAATTTCATTAATTTTGTATTTTCGAAGTAATTAAATTTGCACTCTTGTAGCTCCTGCATATAAATAACACTTTTTGAGTTGAATAAAATTGTTTTTGAACGTTATATAAGCACTTTTATCCTCCTGCACAAGAGCGTGGTACTCTGAAATTATACCTTTTTAGGAAAAATCCTTGTCAATTCACCAATAAGTATCACAGGCATTTGAAATTTCTTGGCATGTTACATCTGTATTGGACAAGTGTCTACTGAAAATTACAATGGATTTGGATGAGTTATACTCATTTTACAGCAAAATGTGTGATCTGCACGAAAGTGTGGTACGTAGTGTATTGTTTTCTTACTTGTGTGAAAATATGGAACTGACCGATAATTAAGAATTTACCCTGTCCCTATATAAAAAAAATTTGTAATTAATAAAGATTTCCCATATAAGACTATCCTTGATATCATTGCTCTTTTGCAGGTTGTTATTTTAGGTGATGGTGGTGTGGGGAAATCTTGCCTTATGAACAGATTCGTCTCTGATAGATTTGACGAAAATTCTTTCCATACCATAGGAGTTGAATTCCTCAACAAAGAAATAGAACTCAATGGTGACTTATACACACTTCAGGTAAATATCTGTACTTATGCTGAAAAAATATATGCAGTTCCTACGAGCTGCAAAAATTAGTATTTTTTATTTACAAAATAGTGGGGACAACAACTTCTTGATCCCTGCTCAGTATTACTTCTTTGCTTCTTAAATGCAAAGTATATTTCTGATTAGATTTGGGACACTGCTGGGCAAGAGAGATTCAAGAGCTTGAGAACTCCCTTCTACCGAGGCTCTGACATGTGTCTGCTTACCTTCGCTCTTGATGATCCAAAGAGCTTTCAAAACTTAGACACTTGGCGCAAGGAGTTCATTCATTATGCTGATGTCAAAGCTGATTTCCCATTCATGGTTGTTGGTAATAAGGTATTAGTAACATCTTATTTCATGATACACATTCACATTCTTTTGCTAATAAAGTATTAACTGTGCAAATATAAATAGAATGGAAGGTCTTGAAATCTTCCAATATAAACATATTTATATATAGCTGTAGAAACAGTGTTGCATTCACAGAGTAGCTTTTCTGAATTCATGACCTTGTCACAGGTGGTGACAGGTGAGTTTGTTCATTGATCCACTTTCCTTTATGACTGCTTCATCCAGTCCCTTGTATTTGATATCCTTTTGATTTCAGCTACATGGCTTTTTTTCTGAAGCAGATGTTAGTCTCCTGCTGATTTTTACTAGCTATTTACTATTCTTAAATTAGAAATTTTCAGAGTTCTGATATTTCAAAATAATCCAGTAGCTAGCTACCAAATTAATGCATCTCAAACAAACTGAGTGTTTATTTTATTATTTCAAACAGTCCTTCATTTCAGAACTAAGGACTATAGTAAGTTATTGTTATTTCAGTTGGATTTAGAGCGACTGGTGAGTGCCAAAGAAGTTTCTGACTACTGCTCCTCCAATGGGGACATGAACTACACCGAGACATCAGCAAAGGACGCTACCGGAGTTGAAGAGGCATTCACCGTCTGTCTCAAGAGGTACATCACCACAGACCACATCAAGGTATATACCATGACAAACTAACATCTCGATAATTTCTGATTAGAGCCATGCTTAGCTGAGATGAAGTTCAGCTCTCTACCTAGTGTTTACTCATTTCACATATTAGCTACTTCACCTGTTCTTAGATTTACTTTATTTTAGATTCAAATGGAAGCTAATATTTTATTGGGATAAGTTTTTTAATTACCTAGCTATATTATTCAAAATTGGCTTGAATTGGATGTTGTTTTTTTGAATAATTTCAAGTAAAATGTACCCACATTTCTGATTTCCCTGGGGCACATGCCCAAAAGACCTGCTTATAACCGTAAAATAATAAATGACATTATCTATCTCCCAAATATAGTGATTATTTATTCATGTTTATTTGCAGGTGAGTATAATTTAGGATTATTAGTTGCATGTAGAAAATGGTTATTCTTGACTAGTGTTATGTTACCAGGAGGAGGTTCCTCTACCAGACACTGTGCAGCTGAGTGGTGTGAATAGTGGAAATAGAACACTGTGTGGGAGCTGCTCTTGAAGAACGTAACAACATAAAGCAGGTGATAATAGTGAGACATGTCCTGACACATGTGCAATGACTCACACCATGTGCAATGACTCACACCATGTGCAATGACTCACACAATGTGCAATGACTGACATCATGTGCAATGACTGACACCAATTATAATGACTGTAACTCTATTTACTGTGACTATAGCTAACTCCATTTACAGTGACTGTAGCTATCTCTATTTACAGTGACTGTAGCTATCTCTATTTACAGTGACTGTAGCTATCTCTATTTACAGTGACTGTAGCTATCTCTATTTACAGTGACTGTAGCTATCTCTATTTACAGTGACTGTTGCTATCTCTATTTACAGTGACTGTAGCTATCTCTATTTACAGTGACTGTAGCTATCTCTATTTACTGTGACTGTAGCTAACTCCTTTCTCAGTGACTGTAGCTAACTTTATTTACAGTGACTGTAGCTAACTTTATTTACAGTGACTGTAGCTAACTTTATTTACAGTGACTGTAGCTAACTTTATTTACAGTGACTGTAGCTAACTTTATTTACAGTGACTGTAGCTAATTTCATTTAAAGTGACTGTAGCTAACTCTATTTACAATGACTGTAACTCTATTTACAGTGACTGTACCTCTATTTACAGTGACTGTACCTCTATTTACAGTGACTGTCACTCTATTTACAGTGACTGTCACTCTATTTACAGTGACTGTAACTCTATTTACAGTGACTGTAACTCTATTTACAGTGACTGTAACACTATTTACAGTGACTGTAACACTATTTACAGTGACTGTAACACTATTTACAGTGACTGTCACTCTATTTACAGTGACTGTAACTCTATTTACAGTGACTGTAACACTATTTACAGTGACTGTAACACTATTTACAGTGACTGTAACACTATTTACAGTGACTGTAACACTATTTACATTGACTGTACCTCTATTTACAGTGACTATAACTCTATTTAGAGACTATAACTATTTACAGTGGCCCCCAGGGGCTCTATCCTGAAGCTGTCTGTGGTGAATGGAAGAGAAGGGGGGTGGCGTCCCTTGGGCCCCGAACTGTTGTAATTTGGATCATGGATTGTCTTTTTTCATTTTTACCATGTTTATCATTTTTTTAACGCTACTTGCAGTAGCGTTAGGGGTTATGCTCTTCAACTACGAGGTCTTAAATTTTTGTGTTAGGTAGGCTCGTAGGCTTCATTTACTATCACCTCTTCATTTTCCTCTTCCATCCGTGAGTGCAGCCACCGGTGCTTGTGTCCCGTTTCGTCACATTCCTTGGTAAGTGACTGCATTCACAGAGTAGCTTTTCTGCATCCATGAGCATTGTCACTGACGGTGGTAAGTGACTTTGTTCATGGAGCCACTTTCCTATCTGACTGCTTCTTCTAGTCCCTTGTACTTAATTTCCTTTGACGTCAGCGATATGGCCTTTGGTTCTGAAGCAGACGTTAAACCCCTACTAAAATTTAAAAAATCTATTTACAGTGACTGTAACTCTATTAACAGTGACTGACTGTAACTCATTTACAATAACTGTTCCCCTCATTTCAGATGTTGCTCCTATGTGTTCAAATTGTCCAGTGAAGTCCTAGTGTCTGTATGTTCGGGGCCCTCCCTGAGGGGGGGGGGGTGTTTCTTATTTCTGCCGTATGGGCATTTCTTTATTCCATATTCATATTCAATATTTCCAGTAGTTAAGTTCTTTCTTTCACATGGTAGCGTGGTTATTAATTAGTGCCGAGCGGCCATTTATTTACGTGGGTTACGATTCTCCCTAGAAAGAATAATCAATTTGTTTAATTTACTGTTTACGTTACTTGTCAATAATATTCATTAATTCCATCACTTCATTAAATAGCATCAAATCAAATATCGTACCAAAATAACAAGGTTAAATGAAACACAATCATAGTTTAAATTAGGTGTACTCTAATTAAGTAATCGATCAGACAAAAGGTTCGTGAAATAGTAAATCCTACATATACATCGTACATTTAATTCAATTAATCAAATTTCTACCTATGGAGGAGTTTAACTTACAACATGGGTCAAGCTTTGGAGATTGAGAGTATACTTTTCACAAATAAACACTGACACAATCACTGAGGCAATACGGATGGGGTTACTGAATTTCTAATGGAGTTGATGCGGCTGGAAACTCTTCATAACCACTGTACTAGGGTATTGGGAACGGCTGAAGTCCTCCACTGGAACTTTGTCAATTGACGTGGACGACAACTCGTGCAAATCTCGGTTCGATGATGATGGTGACTCTGGCTTCAGACTCCTACTGCTAATTGAATGTCTGCTCTGCAACATGAGAAGTTGTTCAGCAACGTCAGAAGTTATTCTGCAATAGACTTCAGTTCTTGGTTCCCACATCCTGTCTCATTTGACTTCAACTCTGCCGTGAAGAATACAACCTCTGCTGCCGGGATCCATTGAATTACAAGATTCAGTCACTTGCTAAGGATCCTATCTCCACCACTATGACGGGCGGAGATCTTCATCGACTAAGTCCTGCGATGGTCACCTAAGGCTGGGGTGAGAGAAGACTTCACCCCGCCGGGGTCTTATCCAGACCGGTAAACTACTTAAGACACTCTTGTAAGCAGAGAGTGACGACAGACAGGGTAGGACTCCCATAATCTCAATCCACCGCTTATATACTCCCCAGATTCATCTAAAACTCCACCCAAATCCAAACGTAAGATCCGCTGATCTCATTTCTCCAATTCCGATTGGTTCTCAACCCTCATGTAGGCTGTCTCTAATTCTACCCTCAACTAATAGAAACTGACCAATTCAAAAATAACTCCTCCCATATTTCCGACTAAACTAATTACTTTCTCACAGGAAAGAAACATCAAACTTGAAATCTGCTAGGATACATGAAACCTCAAAAGCTCGTTATTTCTATAAAGTAAACCACAGCAAACCTCTGGCCTAGAGAAAACAGTAGGTGGTTAATTACCCTCACCAAATGCATTACATGTAACAGAGTTTGAAACTCTTATTCACTCTCTTAAGGCAATAAATATTATTGTCAAACAACCATTCTAAAACCACAAACATTTGAGCAGAAGGGAAATATACAATGACACTGTTTTATTTCAAAGTCACAAAATAATTAACTTCAAATACCAAACCGGTCTGAAGATTTTATAACTACAAGTATACATGTCTTCACTTCCTTATTTTAGACAAAGGATTCTACTCTAATGTAAAATGCGCATTTCCCACATGTGATATCGTTATATGTTAATTTAGAGTTATATAAAGCCTATATTAGTTTTATATTTATTTATAACTGTAATATCACACATTCTCGGCAATTATTCCACGTTGTCACTTTCAACTTTGAATACTCGATAATACCATTTGATCTGAAGAATACTCTACCACTCGGTATTACTAAGTGTTTCTCTAAGTATTTGTTAATAATATTTCTTCCCATTGAGTGTAATAGATATTCTCGCCTGATTTCTTTTCGTAATAAATGCATTGGAATTCTACACAAGATAATAATTATTCTAAGACAGTTTGTATGTTACTAGTGAAATCACAGCTTTAATTTAATCAAAATTAGGTTTAATTTTATTGTATATTTATGACACTTTATCCAGAATGTCAGTAGTAATTTTAGAAGGTTTAAATGTGAATTTAATGAATTCAACTTTTAATATAATGCATAGTTACATGTTTTAATAATTTATTTGTTTTATAAAATTGTAACTACAGAGTTAAATAGTCATGTTTGTCTGTATATAAAAATGTAAGTACATTTCTTCATGTAATATCTTTGTATCTTTAATTTTATTATATGCAAATCATTAAGTGGTGCATTTTAATAACCTATATTATAAGAATAGAACATGGTAATAAAACTATAGGTACAAATGATAGTTTAATATAGAAGAAATGAACATAGTGAACTTAATATCAATAATGAATTGCTTGCACTAAAACTACATATTTGCAACACTTTATCATAATGCAACTAATTAATTTCTTGGAAATAAGGTGAAATTTGCAAGAGATTAGGAGTCCTTTCAAATAATTATAAAAACCAAAAGATGTTTTTTAGTAAATGTGAAATTGAATAGTTATTTATATTGCAAAAATTTGTACTAGTGCCTGGATAATTAATATAATTATTAGACTTGTATGATTATGTACAATGTGATTAATTATAAACTATGTACACAATAATAAATGGTAGCTAATATTTAAAAAGGAAAGAAATTAATTGAAGTTGAAATGAAATAGTGCCAAGTCATATTTGAAACAATAAATCCAACCTTTACTCTAGGTCTAGTAAATGATTTAATAATATAAATGTTACGCTTCATTGAAATGAAAACAAAATGTGATGTGAATTGAAGAGACTCTTAATAAGTTGAATCATAACCATTTTTTTTAAGATTATTGTCACCATAACAGAGCTCTGTTAAGAGGGTAAGATGAAGTGACTTTGGTTGGTACATTGAGCTGAAAAAAGAAAAACCAGGAGTTAACACGTGTAAAAGACTATCATCCTAAAAGTGTGTATCTTATTAAACATATCCTTAACATTAAAATTCAGGCTAAATAATTATTCAGAAATTAACTGCTTAACTATATAAAACTGACTAACTTCTTTGACAGGACCAACAATACTATCATCTACTGATTCTACTCCCATGTTTCTTAATATGACAAACCTGACACAATAAAAATGTTTTGCTAGTCTATTTCAGACGTCTCTCCCTCGCTCGTACTGGTACTATAAACTTATAAAGTCTAAAATCGTGTTGTCCCATCAACAGCACACTATTTTCACTCTAATGCATCTTACCAATGAATTGCGCCACGGCATCATTCTCTCCAGTCCTGAGAGGGCCGGTGATCTCCTCATTCTCCACCAGAGGAAGGAACAGTTTGATGAAGTCGATGGTATACGGACCAGCTATGATGTCTAACACCTAAAAAGAGAGATGAAACATTCTAACAGACTTTGAGCCAATCACTACCAAAATCCAACAAACGATTCCTACATAATGACCAATTGTCCAACCAAATTCCGAACGATTTGGTTGAATACTTCTTGAGTTTAAAAAAATACCATTAATATATGATAACAAAATTAAAAATAAATAAATGCCAATTGAAACATCACCTTCCGTAATTTGCGAAGGTAATAACACTTTGCCGGACTACTCACCAAAGGCCATTTAACCTAGCCCAGTGGTAGTAAGAGGACATTGTAATATGTTCTTCCACCTCACCTCTTTGACAAAGTGTCTGATGAGAGAAATGTCCGTGTCTTCCTTCTCCCTGCAAGTCTTGATGTAATTCAGTACAGGAATCACACAGCCTCTACTAAGGAGATTAACCATCCTGTCTATGAGCATCTTACGCAACTCCATCTGAAACGCAAAGGAAAGCCTGTGAGAGAAGTAAGGTGAATGAAGGAGAGGGGGCAAGGTGAATGAAGGAGAGGGGGCAAGGTGAATGAAGGAGAGGGGGCAAGGTGAATGAAGGAGAGGGGGCAAGGTGAATGAAGGAGAGGGGGCAAGGTGAATGAAGGAGAGGGGGCAAGGTGAATGAAGGAGAGGGGCAAGGTGAATGAAGGAGAGGGGCAAGGTGAATGAAGGAGAGGGGCAAGGTGAATGAAGGAGAGGGGCAAGGTAAATGAAGGAGAGGGGCAAGGTGAATGAAGGAGAGGGGCAAGGTGAATGAAGGAGAGGGGCAAGGTGAATGAAGGAGAGGGGCAAGGTGAATGAAGGAGAGGGGCAAGGTGAATGAAGGAGAGGGCAATGTGAATGAAGGAGAGGGGCAATGTGAATGAAGGAGAGGGGCAAGGTGAATGAAGGAGAGGGGCAAGGTGAATGAAGGAGAGGGGCAAGGTGAATGAAGGAGAGGGGCAAGGTGAATGAAGGAGAGGGGCAAGGTGAATGAAGGAGAGGGGCAAGGTGAATGAAGGAGAGGGGCAAGGTGAATGAAGGAGAGGGGCAAGGTGAATGAAGGAGAGGGGGCAAGGTGAATGAAGGAGAGGGGCAAGGTGAATGAAGGAGAGGGGCAAGGTGAATGAAGGAGAGGGGCAAGGTGAATGAAGGAGAGGGGCAAGGTGAATGAAGGAGAGGGGCAAGGTGAATGAAGGAGAGGGGCAAGGTGAATAAAGGAGAGGGGCAAGGTGAATAAAGGAGAGGGGCAAGGTGAATAAAGGAGAGGGGCAAGGTGAATGAAAGAAAAAGAAAAATATTGAAGGCAAAAGAGAGGCGAGATGAATGAAGGCAAAAGAGAGGCGAGATGAATGAAGGCAAAAGAGAGGCGAGATGAATGAAGGCAAAAGAGAGGCGAGATGAATGAAGGCAAAAGAGAGGCAAGGTGAATGAAGGCAAAGTGAAGATAGAAGGAAATATGAGAGTTAATGATATATGTTCTATATAATTAATTTTTTAAACTCAATCAAGTTATAACAAACAAATCTAAAATATTTATGTCAAAGTGATCAGTAATGTCACAATAATTGGTCTTTGCGATGGTAGTAGAACATTGCATTATCAAACCCTTGCTTCCATATCAAGTCATTAGATACTATTAAGTTAGGAGTAGCTTATTTCGTAAGGATTTTCACCTGCACTAAAATCTCCAGTTCATTCTGCTCAGACTCGAATAATTCTATGATTAGTTTTAGAATGGGAGAGTGGAGGAGTGGATGCAGCGTTACTATTTCATCCAGTAGAGCCAACTGGATGGGCACAGACTCAGTGCTGAGTTTGAAGAAACTCTGCTCCTTGACGACACACTCCACCCACCGCACAACACCTACCGACACTACGGGGAACCTGCGGGAAATTAGAGTGATATAGTGACTAATGTTGGCATGGATTATATGTATTACTTGCAGTTGTGACCTTAGCAATATTACTCTTCGAAATTCTAAAGTTAGAATGGAGAATTATATCGCTAGCTATCAAGTGGTGTGATTATATTACATCGTCAGAGTATACTCAGAAAATACACAGAAGTGTTTCTTGTTGAGACAATTGACTGGTAGCTACTGACAGCATTCTCACCTGAGACAATTGAATGGTACTGACAGCATTCTCACCTGAGACAATTGAATGGTACTGACAGCATTCTCACCTGAGACAATTGAATGGTACTGACAGCATTCTCACCTGAGACAATTGAATGGTACTGACAGCATTCTCACCTGAGACAATTGAATAGTACTGACAGCATTCTCACCTGAGACAATTGAATGGTACTGACAGCATTCTCACCCGAGACAATTGACATTTACTGACAGCATTCTCACCTGAGACAATAGACTGGTACTGAGAGCATTCTCACCTGAGACAATTGAATGGTACTGACAGTATTCTTACCTGAGACAATTGACAGTTACTGACAGCATTCTCACTTGAGACAATTGACAGTTACTGACAGCATTCTCACTTGAGACAATTGACAGTTACTGACAGCATTCTCACTTGAGACAATTGACAGTTACTGACAGCATTCTCACCTGAGACAATTGACAGTTACTGACAGCATTCTAACCTCAGACAATTGACTGGTACTGACAGCATTCTAACCTCAGACAATTGACTGGTACTGACAGCATTCTCACCTGAGACAATTGACTGGTACTGACAGCATTCTCACCTGAGACAATTGAATGGTACTGACAGCATTCTCACCCGAGACAATTGACAGTTACTGACAGCATTCTCACCTGAGACAATAGACTGGTACTGAGAGCATTCTCACCTGAGACAATTGAATGGTACTGACAGTATTCTTACCTGAGACAATTGACAGTTACTGACAGCATTCTCACTTGAGACAATTGACAGTTACTGACAGCATTCTCACTTGAGACAATTGACAGTTACTGACAGCATTCTCACTTGAGACAATTGACAGTTACTGACAGCATTCTCACTTGAGACAATTGACAGTTACTGACAGCATTCTCACCTGAGACAATTGACAGTTACTGACAGCATTCTAACCTCAGACAATTGACTGGTACTGACAGCATTCTAACCTCAGACAATTGACTGGTACTGACAGCATTCTCACCTGAGACAATTGACTGGTACTGACAGCATTCTCACCTGAGACAATTGACTGGTACTGACAGCATTCTCACCTGAGACAATTGACTGGTACTGACAGCATTCTCACCTGAGACAATTGTAGAGTGTTTGTATCTCTGCAATAAGTTCCATCACAGATCTTCCCCCAATGCAAATGTTGTGAACCTTCTCTATCGCCTGCTGCGTCTGCTTCAGGTCATCTTTGCAAATCTGCCCTGGCTTCTTTCCCTTTTTGGGTATTTCGTAGACACTGGCAGTGTAAGCGAGCAAGAAGAAATACTTCATCTTGTGCTCCGGATTCACTTTGCTACCCGGTTTGAAGAGAGCGTCTATTAAAAGTTCTGGCAGCAGGAACGAGAAAATATCAACGAGAATTTAATTTAAAATACTTATATCTACTTGCTATTAGATACACATAGCTATACGATTTTTCAAAATTACGAATTAACTATTTGTCTACACAGTGAAGTTTGCTCACCCAGAAACTGAGGTATTCTCAGGTATTCAGGGGGTGGGGGTTCGTTGCTGGAGTAGAGCTTGTAGAGTAGAGTGATATCAGCTGGGTTGAGAGCATTCCTAGTTAGCATTGGAGCCAATGCCATTGCTACTCTAGGGTTACCATTGGCACCACTCAGTGCAAGTTGAATAGGAGTCACGTTGTAACCACTAGAATTAGAGAGAACATTACACCTAGTCACTAGAATTAGAGAGAACATTACACCTAGTCACTAGAATTAGAGAGAACATTACACCTAGTCACTAGAACAAGAGAGAACATAGCACCTAGTCACTAGAACAAGAGAGAACATTGCACCTAGTCACTAGAACAAGAGAGAACATTACACCTAGTCAATAGAACAAGAGAGAACATTACACCTAGTCACTAGAACAAGAGAGAACATTGCACCTAGTCAATAGAACAAGAGAGAACATAGCACCTAGTCTCTAGAACAAGAGAGAACATTGCACCTAGTCACTAGAACAAGAGAGAACATTACACCTAGTCACTAGAACAAGAGAGAACATAGCACCTAGTCACTAGAACAAGAGAGAACATAGCACCTAGTCACTAGAACAAGAGAGAACATTGCACCTAGTCACTAGAACAAGAGAGAACATTGCACCTAGTCACTAGAACAAGAGAGAACATTGCACCTAGTCACTTACTTACTATGAAGGTGGAGAACTTTCTCTCAATCTCAGAAATCAGTTCATTAACAAAAAGAAGACTCTTCATTGCATTACAAGTGTATATTTATTTGTATGCATCATTTACCATGATTATGAATTTTTAAAAACTTGGTATGAATAAAAGTTGCCTTTGAAATGCTTATTAATACTAAGAAGAAATTGTTTGAGCAATTCCAAAGAATTTAATTTTAACGTCTTCTTCTAAAACAACGACAAACTGAAGCCGAGATTAAGAATATTATTTGGTTCTAACTGACTAACCTTCTGACAGCGTATTTAGTTATTTCCTGCTGCAGTCTCTTGACATTGAGTCCTCCTCTCTGCTCCTGCGCTAAAATCTGCAGCATCACCTGAGCGTACAGGTAAGTGTGCTGCCCGTGACACACCATTTTCTGGTACAGGAGAGAAAAGAAACTTAGACTGTGTAGCAATGGAAAGTAAGAATGGCATAGAAGAGCCCCAAGCAGAAGAAATCATCCTTTCTCTCTGCTAATAACTTCTCTTTACCACATTATTCTTTGGTTACACTTTGTGCAGTTGATGTTCCATTTAACTATTTAGACATAATGAAATACTCTTATTATTATTATTATCTACACTCACAGCAAACTCCTTGACCGTGTTACCCCTGTTGTCATCATTGGCTTGAAGATAGGAGGTGGTTGAAGTCTTTAGGATCCGAGAGAAGACTTCAATCTGCTGAGCAGCAGTTGATATACTTCTGATTTCACCTTGGAAACCAGCGTCAGAAATGAGCTGGAAGATGGAATAGAATTGGGTGAATTGAAGCAAGCAAATGCTAAAAGATAATATATACTGCCAGTAAAAATATTGCTCAGTAGAAAATATGAACATAGCTAGATGAGTTTAGAGCTGGAAGAAAAACTATGCAAATATCTGTTTTTTAGTCTAGAATGTATATTCGAAATAACTTATTTTATATTTTGAAGATACAGGAGAGACTGTTTGAAATGAATCTCATATTTTAAGTTTTGTGTCAGTAAATGAGTGCAGTCTTGGCTTCATGGTGCAGTCTTGGCTTCATGGTGCAGTCTTGGCTTCATGGTGCAGTCTTGGCTTCATGGTGCAGTCTTGGCTTCATGGTGCAGTCTTGGCTTCATGGTGCAGTCTTGGCTTCATGGTGCAGTCTTGGCTTCATAGTGCAGTCTTGGCTTCATAGTGCAGTCTTAGCTTCATAGTGCAGTCTTACCTTCATAGTGCAGTCTTACCTTCATAGTGCAGTCTTACCTTCATAGTGCAGTCTTACCTTCATAGTGCAGTCTTACCTTCATAGTGCAGTCTTACCTTCATAGTGCAGTCTTACCTTCATAGTGCAGTCTTACCTTCATAGTGCAGTCTTACCTTCATAGTGCAGTCTTACCTTCATAGTGCAGTCTTACCTTCATAGTGCAGTCTTACCTTCATAGTGCAGTCTTACCTTCATAGTGCAGTCTTACCTTTATAGTGCAGTCTTAGCTTTATAGTGCAGTCTTAGCTTTATAGTGCAGTCTTACCTTTATAGTGCAGTCTTACCTTTATAGTGCAGTCTTACCTTTATAGTGCAGTCTTAGCTTTATAGTGCAGTCTTAGCTTTATAGTGCAGTCTTACCTTTATAGTGCAGTCTTACCTTTATAGTAAAGTTGAGCATGAGACAGTCTGGAAATTCTTCTGCCAGTTTATAGACTACAGATCTCCAGGTGCCATGCTCGATGAGATCAGTTAGCCATGACGGAGCCTGTAGAAAAAAATAACAAATAGTGGTGTCACTAAGATGTAATAACAAAAATCTATTGAACATAAATTTCTAGAATATTTAAAATAAATAATTCTCAAATACCAAGAAACTAAGTAAAACATATGGACAGTTTAAATTAGAAATAATCTTCTGATTGTTGATAATTTGACTACATATTTAACATACATCACCATCGTCATTGAAAATAGAGTCTGCTTTCTTGGGGTCAAAAGTCTTGAGAATAACACTTTTGAGGTGATTTTCTACCATGGCTTGAACATCATTTATACTTGCACCTGAAAATAATATATAACTCTCAGACATCATTGAAGAGGGGAAAAAATCTAAAAAATTGCTATGAAAATCAATTAGGCTAAAATAGAATGAAATCCAAGCATTAGAAATATTTTGATAACTATAAGATGCTTAGCAATTATTTGGTCCTACCAGCTAATATAAGCCACTCTGCCATGAGATTTGCCATCTGCGCCATAGCCTGGTAATTTTCTGAAAGCATTTCAATCACCTGCTCGGGGTTTCCACCGGCTGTAAAATATCTGGGAGAAGAATTCAATGATTTGATAGCAATTGATGTTAATTAAAATATTCAAATTAAAATATCTATATTTATATTACAATTCAAATATGATTCATATCAAAGGAAATAGGTTAAGAGGAGAAAATTTATACAAGATATCTAATATGTTAGCTATCATTCAAAATGTTCACAATATTTATAAATTGCCCAGTTAGAATAGAACACCTTAATCACTCAATAAAAAATCTGCTTATCTTCAGTGAATAATCTTGAGACAAGTAATTGAAATAGATAATTTATCTATTTTGAAAGATATTTACCTTTTGAGTGTGGTGAATATACCAGGCTCCATTATGAAGTCAGTAGTTGAGAATTGGCTGAGACATGTCTGCTGCACTTCCAGGGGAGAAAGGTGCTCTCCGTCAACTGACTCTTCAACCTGGTACAAAAATTTAGTGACGAGGTGACAAAATATCTCCTTATGGATATAATATAAACATAATATATATATCAAGATCACCCTACAATGCAACTCAAAACTGACTATGATTCAAACATTTTTCACAAACTTCTTGCAATATGAATATTAAAGTCTAATGAATATCATTGATAAAACATTATTGATAATAACTTCTACCGATATAGTGACAAAACCAAGCTAGAAAACAATGAATGATTAGCTACTCACCATCCCCATGCTGTCAGTAGCACCCTCCCAATTTCTAGCAACAAACTCTTCTTCCATTTTGATGTCTATCTATAGCAGTACTTGAAATTATATATCCGTAATAAATTAATTATAAATTTGGCATAAAATTTCAAAATTATCACCATACATACTATTACACAGCATGTATTTGTCTGTTGGTTGGTTGCAAGAAAAACATCACATTTTAACATTTAATACAAGTTTTAATTTCTAGACCAAAATAATTTTCCAGATAATAGAAATCTGGATTGGTGTTAACATATACCTGGACCCTAATTTTGATCTTTAGAATTGGTAGAAAAATTGTTTTAGCTACCAAATTTTGGTAAAAAATTTCCTGAAAAAAATTAACTAAATTTTGGCACTACTTCAAAACAGAGTTCTTAATTTCATATAACTCACTTAAAAATGTCTTTGTCTAATTATAGATCAAGATAAGAGAAAAACCAAACTAGTGATGACTGAGTCCTGACCAGAGTTTCCTGACTAGTGACTACTAAGTGCTAACATGTTAGAGTATAAATATTTTGGAAATACTTCAGAAAGGGGATATTTCATTATTACCCTTCACCATCAGTCTCAGAAATAATTTTTTCATTAATAATCTGAATTAAAAAAAATTGGTATACATGTAGAAACTGTTAAAGTGTTTGTAGAGATCTCTAATTCTGTTCACAGTAAAATTAATGGAAATATAGGAATTAATTTAGAAGTGTTTGTAGATAAAATAATGTAAACATAAGAATTAATTCAAAATTGTTTGTAGAGAATATCCCAAATAGATTAAAGGTATCTCCCAAGTCCCATATTCTGCCAACTGGTGAGCAGGAACAGGACAAGGGTGACCCAGTCTGAAAAGTAAAGCAGGATTTGTGGATTAATCCTGCGCCCAACTCCTATTTAATTTCTACATTCCCATGTTATTTACTGCGCCTAGTGTTGTGAAAGCAAAAAAACGGTACCTTTTTAAAAAACTAAAATTTTGCCAAAAAAAAACAAGGGTCTAAAAAAATGTTTTTTTTTCCATAAATTAATTATTTTCACTTCCAGTTTTAATATATTACTTTTTATTGAGCAATTTTAGTTTCTATAGCAATTCACAGTGTTAATAACTTAATTATGTGATATTATCATATTACTAATATATGTATGATTGTATCCACCTCTGAGGCCTGAGGGTGTGAGTGTGGCCATGTGGGCCATCATCAGTTGATGGGCAATTGACTAATGACCATTAAAACTTTTTTTTCTGAAGGTTAAGAGAACAATTGAAAAGAAAAAATTTTTCATTAATAAAATGAGTAAATAACTGTGACTTTCTTTGGCCTTTGAAAAACAATAACTTAACACTAAATTCACTAATTGAACCGTTTGAACATTAAACTCAAACTATCTAAATTTCATTATCAGATTAAATTTTTGAAATCAAAGATAATTGATAAGACTCCAAATGATCTGATTCTGAAAGAATCCTTTGTCTCTTCCTTGGTTGATTGTCCTCATTCTCAACTTCATCCACTTGGAACACTCTCCTGAGTCTCCTGTCTTTGTGGTATTCTCATATTAAACATGTCTGTTGCTATTAGAACATGTCCAAGACTTATAGAACATGTATAGAACAACTTGGTATGAATATATAACAGTCTCATTTGGTTTGAACAACTTAATATGGTGGGATATGCATTTAAAACAAAAACAAAAGATAAAACATTTTAAGAACATTAAAAAAACATGTTTTTTTACAACACTAACTGTGTTGAAATTTTAGTTAAATGTATTACACACTCGTTATATGTTTTAATATTAACTTCCTGTTAGACTAGCTCAGCTATATTAAATTACCTATTGTTTAAATAACCATGTATTACTTTTTATGAGAAACGGACGTAAGGTCTAAAGTCTTTTATATTTCCGGCTATTATTAAATATAAATAACACTGCTTGTAGTTTCTGAAGGCAGTCTGTCTTGAACATTACTCAGTGAGAGATGAGTTCCACTCATCTCTCCATAGACTTCTAATTGTATAACATATTTACTCTTTAAATAAACTCTATGTCTTAACGTTGTTAACCCACTGTTATTTAACCTAATTCTAACAGGTTATGGGCCCAGTGAACGATAAGAGTTTATAAATCAAATTATGTTTAAACAAATTAGAAGTTTATAACAGTAATATAAAAACGAAGTGCAGTGAAAAAGTGTTAACCTATATGAAACATATCAATCAAACGCTTGTGTAAGCATATCGTGTTAACGCGCTAATGAGGTCAAGTATAATGATTACTCTAGCGAAAAATGCACTTGTTTATAATATAATTATTTAGTATTTGTGCGGAAGAGGTGTCAAGAGAGGTCACAAATTACCTTTAAATCTGTGACCTTATCCTTTGGTAAACAGTCTTTCAACAAAAGGTTCTTGCGAACTAAGACTTGTGTTGCTGTTCCAATTGAATATTAATAATTATATTCAGTGAAATTATTCTTATGAATTAGAATAATTTTAAAACATCAATTCAGTTAAACAGTAAATCAATTTAACTGATTTGTTTGTTTATGTTTGTTAAGTATTGAATGATAATAAATACTTTCAACAAAAAGGTTCTTGCGAACTAAGACTTGTGTTGCTGTTCCAATTGAATATTAATAATTATATTCAGTGAAATTATTCTTATGAATTAGAATAATTTTAAAACATCAATTCAGTTAAACAGTAAATCAATTTAACTGATTTGTTTGTTTATGTTTGTTAAGTATTGAATGATAATAAATACTTTCAACAAAAAGGTTCTTGCGAACTAAGACTTGTGTTGCTGTTCCAATTGAATATTAATAATTATATTCAGTGAAATTATTCTTATGAATTAGAATAATGTTAAAACATCAATTCAGTTAAACAGTAAATCAATTTAACTGCATTGGTTGTTTATGTTTGTTAAGTATTGAATGATAGTAAATACTTTCAACAAAAGGTTCTTGCGAACTAAGACTTGTGTTGCTGTTCCAATTGAATATTAATAATTATATTCAGTGAAGTTATTCTTATGAATTAGAATAATTTTAAAACATCAATTCAGTTAAACAGTAAATCAATTTAACTGGTTTGTTCGTTTATGTTTGTTAAGTATTGAAAGATAATAAATACTTTGAAAACATGTCTTCAAATAAGTTACCGGGGATTGTTCCCCTAGACGGAAACAGATATCAACAGGGCGATAACTCCAGCAGCAGTGGTTACGGTTCAGGGGGCTATGGGGGTAACAGCTACTCATCCCAGAGCTACCCCAATCTGGATACACCCAGCAAGGAGGAGGATACGGCACTTGGAACAGTGGGGGGTACTATGGACAGCAGAAGAACCATTACAGTGTTGGAGAAAGATGGAGAACGAAGATACAACAGTTGCTGATCAAGTCATGCACGTAACGCTAGGAAGGACACCTACCACATCGAAGGAGTCAAGAAAAAAAAAAAAAAAAAAAACCACAAATCCACACAACCACATGAAACCACATATAAGTTATCAAGAACTTTTATAGCTTTTTAATGATCAGCAGATTAATCTTTGAATCATAACAAAAACTACCGACACAGCATTTAATTATTATTTTAATTGATGACTCAGCATGTTTACTTAATAGAAGTACGCGGTCTATTAGGTGAGCATATGAATTGAATACAGATGAATTGATATTCATACTGTGAATATTTAGAAGTGAATATTTAGAAATAAATATTTTTTCATTTTGAAATACTAATTAGATTTTGATGATTAGAAAATTTTAGAGTCAAAATAAATTAGGAATTTGCAGGAATGAAATATTTTTAAATTAATATACATAAATGAAATGGTTATATTTATAACTAATTTGCAGTAAAATATTAAACGAACTTTAAATTTTTCTGAAGAAAGAATTTACTAGTAAATTTTATTCAATAAAATAATTAAAAAATAGAAATTCTATTTTTTAACGGAAGGATGTTAATTTTAATTGCATGATTGTTAATCAATGTTAATTTTTAGAATATTTTAGAGAGGTCAATGAACCAATTTTGATAATTATATTGAGTATCTATGAAATTATAATTGCTTTTAAAATAAAACGACTCAGAATTTGAATGAAATTAAGGAATTTCATATAATGTTTATGATGTAATATGTTTATTAAAAATAATTTTTTTTTAACAAATTTATAATCATGTCAGAAAACGTCAAAAATTTTAATCTATGAATAATTAAGGAACATTGTTTATTTTTTAGTGTGACACTTAATATTTGTTTGGAAAGTAAAATAATTTTATTAAAGCTAACGTAAAAAGAAAAAAAAATGAATTGAATGTTTGTTTGAATCAAATTAAATTTTACAAGTTAAATTGAAATAAAATTATTGATTGTTTAAAGCAAGAATGTCACAATATGTTAAGTTCAGTTTTGATGTGTATTCATACTATTTTTTATGTTATATGTAAGTTTGAAATATTTTATATACATAGTATATTTTCTTTATGGATTTCTGAAGACTCTATTTAATATCGACATTCAGAAATAAAAAGAGGGGAAGAAAGGAATTATTTGAAATAGAATTAAACCATTAATAAATGTTTAAAATTCTTGCAGTTATAGGTTTGATGTTTATGATTGTTCAATTTGAATTTCCGAATTTTTCAATTTGAGTTTTAATGTTTTGAATTTTAGGATTGATTAAAATGGGATTTATGTCTTTAAATTTAGAATAATTCATTTCCTATGTAAATTATTGTTCATTGTTTTTTTTTAATGGATCGTCTGACATATTAAACACTAAGAACGGCTTGAAAAATATTTCTTTTTTTGTAAGTGAAACTATGCTTGCTGACATAATCACTAAACCGTTGCCTATTGATAGATTTACCAAATTTTTAAATTAATAGACATGAAAAATATATAATGTCGTGTGAGGAGGAGTGTTGAAATTTTAGTTAAATGTATTACACACTCGTTATATGTTTTAATATTAACTTCCTGTTAGACTAGCTCAGCTATATTAAATTACCTATTGTTTAAATAACCATGTATTACTTTTTATGAGAAACGGACGTAAGGTCTAAAGTCTTTTATATTTCCGGCTATTATTAAATATAAATAACACTGCTTGTAGTTTCTGAAGGCAGTCTGTCTTGAACATTACTCAGTGAGAGATGAGTTCCACTCATCTCTCCATAGACTTCTAATTGTATAACATATTTACTCTTTAAATAAACTCTATGTCTTAACGTTGTTAACCCACTGTTATTTAACCTAATTCTAACAAACTGCGCCCAAAGCACAAATTATGTAAAAAAATCCTCTTTCAGACTGGAACAAGAAAGAAGAAAATGTTATTGTTCAAGCTAATAAGTTGACTGGCTCTTATTTTTACATGTAGTTATTGGCTATTGCCTATTGCCAGTCTACCCAGGCTAGGGTAGAAAAATAACTCTTCTGAATGACTAGTTACTCTGTTAGAGATTCAAAATCAACTATGTGTCATGCGAGATTTCATATTAAAGACAACTCTGCAGAAACTACACATTATTTCTTTTCAAGAAAGTTATAGTATTATACGATATATAGTGTATATTTGTTCAATCCAGTAAAGCACGGTCACGAATTTCCGGCTTGAACTAGCTAACTAGTACCCTAGTCACGAATTCTTAGGGTTTTAGTCATCAAACCTAGCAGGGGGTTATCGAAATTCCCCTGTCTATAATTTTTCTCTTAGTAGAGAAGAATTTCACTGAGTGAAATTTGGAAAGAGACTCTATTGGCATAGCTAAGCCTATAGCTAGTTAGTAGTAAACTGGTAGTCACCAATTTGTGACGAAAATTTTAAGAGAGTTAAATAGTTACTAGATATAGGGTCAAGCAGGTAGCTAAATTGCGGCACGCTAACTAACTGCGGCCTCTAACAAAAGAAACATCATGGTTTCAAAACACACATTAAAAAATAATATTAATAAATTATATCATTCACCGCGCTTCTTTTGATATCAATGCAACATTTCAATGTAATTTGGGAGCCGCAATTTACCTATGTGACCCTATCATATTTTTGAGATATCCAGTTTAAGCACGGTCACGAATTTCCGGCTTTATCTATTCTAACTAGTAACTCTAGTCACGAATTCTTAGAGTTTTAGTCATCAATCCTAGCAGTGGATTATCGAAATTCTCCTGTCTATAATTTTTCTCTTAGTAGAGAAGAATTTCACAATGTGAAATTTGGAAAGAGACTCTATAGGCATAGCTAAGCCTATAGCTAGTTAGTAGTTAACTGGTTAGTAGTCACCGTAAATTTGGGACGAAAATATTAAGTGAGTTAGTTATACACGATATAGCGTATATTTGCAGTGTAAGCACGGTCTCGAAATACCGGCTTCGAACTAACTAACTAGATTTACCCTAGTCACGAATTTCTAGGGTTTGTCTTCGGTCCAGCAGGGGGTTATCGAAATTCCCCTGTCTGTGAAATTATTGGAAAGAGACTATAGGCATACAACCTATAACTAGTTAGTAGTTAACTGGCTCACTTAAAAACTATCAGCAAGGCCTGTTTTCAAGTACCACGCAAGATAGGTAATTTTTTAAAAATCATAATAACGAGCAAAAGTGGCTAATATTGTATATCCTATAGAACTAATAGTAAAGCTATAATAAAAACACTTATCTGTATACGAGAACATCTAGGCTTGAATGAAAACCGAATTCAATCGATCACAAACACTGTGCACGCACAACTAGACTTTTTAAGCCTAGGAGAGCAGGAAAAAACACACACATGTTAACGCGCCGAATGCAAATGGCGAACTGAATGCTTAAGTTAACGGCCGATGCAGGTGGACATCTCATAAGTTGGCACCTCTGGAACACTCCAGAATGAACAAGAATGGCGATAAGTAATTGTAATTGGTACTGGTATCGGTTAGCAATATGGTATCTGTGCATCTCTACCTAGCACCGAATGTGCTCCTTAAGTCACTGATAGCATGTTTTCTTTTGAAGTCTGATTTTAAATATATATGGTCAAAATGAATATTTTTTGTGATTTTCCTTTCTTTTTCAACCACTAATACTTATCTAAATAGATGTATACCTAGATCTAAAAAAAATCTAAATTTCTTATTTGATATGTAGAAATATATATTTTCTTTTCAGGGGCAATAACGTTTTTCTTTAATAGGAATAAATTATTACTAAATGTAGTGCTACGTTTTTCTTGTGTGGATGCATTGAGAAGAGGACTGGAAGGAGTGATTGGTGAAGGAGGAGAGCCAGAAGAGTGGAAAGAGTCAAAGACAGTGATGATACCTATGGTAAGGAGGCCAAGTGTCAGAGCTAAGACTTATAGCTCTGACAGATGTATCATACAAACTGTTGATGAGGATAGTGAAGGAGAAGGTGGAACGACATGTGGAGGAGAACGGAATGAGGTGCGAGGAGCAAGCAGGATTCACGAAGGGGGAGAGATTCTTAACAACTTGGTGATCCTGCAGGCCAGTCTGTATTTTGTGGTTTTTCTCCATTGAAGATAATATTCTGGCAAAGTCGGTGGATTTTCACCTATTTACTCCTATGTTACCATTAATTTTTGGTGGGAAAATGGGTAAAATGTTGGTGGATCAGCCAAATTACTGGAAATTTATGGTGGATTGTTTCAGCTTTTTCAAAAAGTCAGTGAAATTTTGTGCAGCAAATACAGACTGGCCTGCAGGAATGTGTAAGGCAGACGTATAGCAAAGGAGAGGAGTTGGTGGTGGTTGCGGTAGACTTTAAGAAGGCCAGTCTGGAAAACTGCTTAGGCTAACAGATGAACTCTATAATCTATATGCTAAATGCTGTTGATTATACAATTTTTAACAATTTACCAATAATTTTTGAAGTCTGTAAAACTCAAACAGAGTAATTAGTTCATCAGAAAGCACCTATTTTTCCAGACTGGTAAGAAGACATACGACACGGTGAGAAGGGAAGGTGATCGAGGTGTTGAAGGTGAAGGAGTTCAAGGTGCCAGCAAATATATTGGATCTTGTGAAGAGGATATATTGTGGTGACCGGACGTGACGGACGAGAATAGTGGTGGGAGAGAGTGAGGTGGTGATAGATGTGGAGAGCAGAATGAGGCAAAGCTGCACAGTGTCACCACTGCTCTACAAACTCCTGAGTCCTGACATACAAGATTATTGAGGAAATCAGGAGGTATATGTATGTTTGGAACTTGGAAGGAAGATAAATAGCCTGTTCTTTGCAGATGAGCCCTTTAATTTTTAATTGCAGCCATCTCAAGACTCCGTCTCTAAAACATTCTGAAGCGAAATTACATTAAAATGTTTCATAGCTATCAAAATAAGCACAGTGCATGCTACAATTTATTAATTTATGTTTTTAACGAGTGTTTTGAAGTTATGACGTTTCTGTTGTTAGAGGCCGCAGTTAGTTAGTAGGCCGCAATTTACCTGCTTGACCCTAGTTTGTTCTTTAACAATTTAGTTTGCACGACCCTAATGCTTAATATAGTATATCAAAATTTATTCTTGATGCATCTCAGTGTCTGCTATTCCGATTACTAGAGGTATGTCGATTACTGGCACAATCCAGATTGCATTCTTTGTGAATTTTTTTCGAAACTCGCAGTCTTCTAAAAGACATTTATATAGAGTTTCAAAACTTTGCGGCTCATCAAATGTGAATTTTCACTTGATCAAATATTCCCAGTCTGTTAATAAGTAACTAAATCTACACTGCGACCAGAATTATTAGTCCAAAGAGTTTTTTGCCCATAACTCTAAAACCGTTTGCGGAAGATTTCCGAAATTTCAACCATAGGTGTAGAAGAGTATGAGACACGTTATAACTAATTTTCAAAGTTGTACTCTTCTTTGTTTTGAATTTATTTAATATTTCCTTTTTTCAGGTGACCATAATTATTAGTCCAGTACATAATTTTTATTTAATTAGTTGAAAATGGGGCGTGGAAAGGACCTTTCAGAGCAAGAAAAAAACCTTATCATCAAGTTAACAGCTAAGAAGAAGCCTCAAGCTGAAATAGCTGCACAAATTGGACGCCATGTAAAAACCATCAAGCGTTTTTTGGAAAATCCGAAAATTCGTAAAGAACGCAAGGATAAAGGCAAATTGAGGAAACTATCAGAAAGGGATGTACGCCGCCTGAAGGCTACATTGAAGAAGAACCCTGGTTCAACAAGCAAGGACATTTTTTCCGCTTCCGGGGTTGCAGATGTGTCTAAATCGACCCGCAATTCAGTTCTTGGAAAATTTGCTAAACAAAAAAAAGCCACTATAACTCCTCCTCTCACCCCAAAACACAAAGAGAGGCGTCTAGATTGGGCCAAGAGATATATGAGAACCTCTCCAGCTTATATTATTCACTGACGAATGTAGAGCAACTTTGGATGGCCCTGATGGATAGTCCAAAGGATGGGTGTTTGGGGATGACCCTTCCCAAATGCGTTTGCGACGTCAGCAAGGTGGTGGAGGGGTGATGTTTTGGGCAGGAATTATAGGGGATGTACTCATTGGTCCTGTGAAGGTGCAAGAAGGTGTTAAACTCGATTCTAAGCGCTACTGTGAGTTCATTGATTCTGCTCTTTCAGACTGGTTAGATGACCTGCCTTTAGAACAACGCCGTAAAATCATATTTATGCAAGATAATGCTCCGTCGCATGCAGCAAAGAAAACCAAAGAGTTCTTGCACTCACTGGGCTTCAAGAATAACACCCTAAATCCTAATGGACTGGCCTGCCTGCTCACCCGATTTAATTCCCATTGAAAATTTATGGGCCATCATCAAAAGAAGTGTTTACAGCAATGGGAAGCAGTATTCATCAAAAAATGATCTCTGGGCTGCCATACAGAATGCTGCGAAGGCTGTGGATCCTTCTACTATCAAAAAACTAACAGATTCTGTCACTGAACGAATGATTCAAGTCATAAAATCCCAAGGATCTCACATTGGGAAATAATCATGATTTCTGCCATATTAAATTCACTATTGACTACTTTCTTGTGTTTACAAAGTGTATTTGTATTTGGTATTTGATGTTAAAAGTTTTGTTATTTAAAAAATTCGTTTATTTATCCTTGTAACAAATTTATAAAGAAACGAAAAATTCGGGACTAATAATTCTGGTCACCTGAAAAATGGAAATATTAAATAAATTCAAAATTAAAAAGAGTTAACCTTCGTATAATGACACGAATGTGTCTCATATTCTTCTACACTTATGGTGAAAATTTCGTAAATTTACCGCTGCCCGTTTTTGAGATATAGTCAATAAACACTTAGGACTAATAATTCTGGTCGCAGTGTAGGTAGTAATTGCTCCTTCCACCACGGCTTGCTTTATATCCCATTGCTTGTAGTTTTTATCCCACAGCACACATTTTTTATCCCACGACTTGCATTTTTTATCCCACGGCTCGCATTTTTTATCCCACGGCTCGCATTTTTTATCCCACGGCTCGCATTTTTTATCCCACGGCTCACATTTTTTATCCCACGGCTCACATTTTTTATCCCACGGCTCACATTTTTTATCCCACGGCTCACATTTTTTATCCCACGGCTCACATTTTTTATCCCACGGCTCACATTTTTTATCCAACGGCTCGCATTTTTTATCCAACGGCTCGCATTTTTTATCCAACGGCTCGCATTTTTTATCCAACGGCTCACATTTTTTATCCAACGGCTCACATTTTTTATCCAACGGCTCACATTTTTTATCCAACGGCTCGCATTTTTTATCCAACGGCTCGCATTTTTTATCCCAAGGCTCGCATTTTTTATCCCACGGCTCACATTTTTTTATCCCACGGCTCGCATTTTTATCCCACGGCTCGCATTTTTATCCCACGGCTCGCATTTTTTATCTCACGGCTCGCATTTTTTATCTCACGGCTCACATTTTTTATCCCACGGCTCGCATTTTTTATCCCACGGCTCGCATTTTTTATCCCACGGCTCAGAGATATGATATCCCCACGGCTCAGATATGATATCCCCACGGCTCTTAGACAACAACTAATGCAATCTGGGGCACAATCACCCTACATCTCTGTTACTATCTATTTCCACTTTCTTCACTTTACCGTGTGCCATCTCATTTACCATCACCAGGTCTATTAAAATCATGAAGATTTTTCTCTTTCACGAGACTCGAGAGCAGGGACACTGCACGTCCGTTCATCACAAGATCAAGCACACAGCAAGACATAAGTATACTGGGACAAAGTGCGAACGCCACGTGAGACTCACAGGAGGTTTCTCCTGTGGTTCACATTTCTTTGAGTAAACAAAGTTGTAATTAACTTTTTGCAATTTTGTTTACATATTCGTGTTCACGAATATCATTTACTTCCTATTGCTCAATAAAAGTAATACATTTAATGTATAAGCAAGCATATTAGTATTTTAGACTAGAAAATGTAAACCGTACGTCCAGTCTGCAGAATGGGTCTCTTCTCCCGCAGAGATTTTAATTTGAGAGACAGTTACTCTCTGACTCTCCGTAGCAGATTCAGAATCTCCCGCAGCTAAATTAATGGTATCATAGGAATTAATTCAAAATCTCCCGCAGCTAAATTAATGGTAACATAGGAATTAATTCAAGATCTCCCGCAGAGATCTCCAATTTCTAAAAGTTGAATCAAAAACTCCCGCAGAGAGTCTTGGGAAAATGTTCCATATTCTGCAGACTGGCCGTACGTGGTCACCACCTGTGGGTCACATTTATATTATTTGAGTCAGTCAAATTAGATAAGTGTGACCCACAGGGGGTGACCACGTACGGTTCTCAACTTCTCATGAGTAATAAATGAGTAATCTATTCATTTGAATAAATATCAAGTGTTCAGTGTTGATTTATCATTTATGTATCTTGAAGTGTGCATTTTAATATTATACCATGAGAATACTATTAGAATATGCCAATCACAATCAATCACACGCAAACTTCAAGATACATAAATCTTTTAGAATTTCTGAATTTTGTGACATGAAACTGTTAATGTAGTTTGTTGTATCCGCTAGTTTGTTGTACTGCACACTTCATGATTGTTTAATGACCTGGCAGCCAGTATGGAAAAATAGGTGCTTTCTGTCTTCTGATGAACTAATTAGTAATTACTCTGTTGGAGTTTTACAGACTTCAAAAATTAATGGTAAATTGCTAAAAATTGTATAATCCGCAGCATTTTAGCATATTGAGTTCATCTGTTAGCCTAAGCAGTTTTCCAGACTGGCCTGGCAGGTTTTCCAGAGCAGTTTTCCAGACGCCCCCTGATATACGTATTTGTGATGTTATATTTGAAATAAACGGCAGATGTACCTTTCCAAACCCCCAAACAAAACGGTCATAACCTAACCTATCGGCCACTCTGGAAAAAAGTGGTCTTTTCTGATGGATTAATTACTCTGTTGGAGTTTAGCAAAACTTAAAATACAGTAATAAATTAATAGGGATCTGTATAATCCGCAACATTTAGCCTCTAAAATTCATCTGTTAGCCTAAGTTATTTTCCAGAATGGCTGGGCTATCGGAAAATTAATTGTGCTATATCTCGAAAACGAAGAGTTTTCTGAATCACAACAAATGGTATTCTTGGAAAACGTCTTAAAATAGCTTATTTAACCTATTGTTGATGTCAAATTACCAAAAATCCAAATAAAGATAGATATATTTTAAAAAACGTGACCCACAGGAGAAACCTCCTGTGAGTCTCACCTGGCGTTCGCATTTCCTTCCCGTATGTTACTCCAGCAAGAGTCAGTCAGGGTTTTCTTGAATTTGCCTTTCCATCGGCTTCATCTGCATCACTCATCCTCTTCATCTGCCTCAGTCATCTCTTCTTCTCTCAATTTGTCTTCTCTTCCTCCACATCTTCATCATCACTTCGCTTTTCTCTCTTCTCCCCTCCTCTCCGAACAGAAACTCTCCCAAGAGCAAGGTCAAGGTCAAGGTGCTCCTTTGTAGATTCCCTTTTCAGCGGGTCCGTCCTCCTATTCACTTTTCCTTTCAGGTTTTCACCTCTGCCATCACAAAAAAAAAAAAAAACAATTCACTTTTTATTTCAAATTTTCAGCACTTAGATTAATTTCTTAACATTAAAACACTTATCACTAAATTTCTCTTCACTAGCACTAATTCCTTATCACTTACACTAATCTCATTTTCTTTTCTTTTTCTTTTCACTAGCACTTCACCTTTCACTCCACAACTCCACCCACAACCACAGCTTCCTCCCTCTCCTTCCGTCTCCACATCCTGTAGAGCATTCTCCTACTTTCTCTCACTTCAACATCTCCAAACAGGAATCCCCCCAACAACCTCATCCACATCCTCCTTTCTCGGTCTCTGCAGTTCAATTGCCTCATTCCTTATCTCCTCCAGCACCCTACACTCCAGCAAAAAATGCTCATCATCTTCTCTCTCTGCTCCACACAACCTGCACTCCACACTCCCCTCGCCCCATCTCCTGCATCCCAGCTTCAAACTCCTCGTCCTTGCTCCAAACCACACCCTAGACTCCATACCTCCCTCATAATCTTCCTCCCTCTTAAACCTCCTGTAGACTCTCAAACTGCTCTTCCCCTCCATCCACTCATGATGCACCCTATCAGCCACTCTCCTCTTCACCGCATCCTTCGTCATGGTCTTCAGTTCCTCCTCCTCAATACCTGCCCAATTCATACACTTCCTTGTTTCTTTCACCCATTCACTACCCCTCCTTTTAGCTACTCCCATCACTCCCCTCAGCATCTCATTATCTCCCTGTTCTACTCTCCTCATGTACTGTAGTCTCCCTCTGGCCAATCTGCTCTTCACTGTACTAATTCCCACATCTCCCCTCATCCCAGCCACCGCCACACCTCTGCTCGCTCCCAACATCCTCCTCATTGCAGCATTTTCTTGCCTCTGGATACTATCCATCTCTTTAACTCTCAATCCGACCACCTCCGCACCATACAAGACCCTCGGCAGAACCACTCCCTTCCAATAACTCTTCCCTACTAGCACTTTATGGCAGCTCCTCTCAATCACCGAATATGTCAGGTTGCTCATTAATTTAGCTCTATTAACCATGTCTTTCCTGTGTCCCTCAAACATATTTCTCCTGTTCATAACCTTCACCCCAAGGTACCTAATTTCTTCAACCACTTCCATCCCTCCAACTTCTCCCACCTCATCTCCCACATTGTACAACAAGCACTGACTCTTCCCAGTATTCACTTCTAAGCCATAACCTCTTGCCACCCTCCTCAGCTCCTCTATTCCCTCCTCCGCCTCCACCACACTCCCACACACCAACAACCCATCGTCTGCATAGAACAGACTTCTCACCCTCACCTCCCCCACCTGCACACCACTTATTTTCCTTCTCAGAGCTTCTATCATTTTGAAAGTGATCAGCTTGAACAGGACAGTTGATGCTGTACACCCCTGTCGGATCCCACTCTGCACCTCCATCTCCAAATCCTCCCCTCCTCCAAACTCCACTATGGTACTATCATTGCAGTACACCTTCTTAAACAAATCTATCACTCTTCCGTCAATCCTATACTCTTTCAGCACCTCCATCACCGCCTCTCTCTTTATCGAATCGTATGCTTTCCTGAAGTCAATCGCCACCAGAACCAGCTCCTCTCTCCTTCTGTATGCCTCATGCACACACTCCAGCAGTATAAACAAATTGTCCGCTATCATGCCTCCAGCTGTAAACCCCACCTGCTCATCCCTCCTCATTCCATTCCTGCCAATCTGTTCTTCAATCCGGTCCCTCAATACTGCCATCAAAATTTTATAGGATATATCAGTCATTGCAATCGGCCTGAGGTCCGCCACTGTTGGTTTTCTCTTTTTCCTTATCATTACAGTTCTCGATCTCTTCCAGCTCTCCGGTATCTCCCCTGTCTCTAGCACTCTCCTAAAACTTCCCTCCACTCTCTCCAAAAACACTTCACTTCTTCCCAATATTTTGTACATTTCTGGTTTCATTCCATCTCCTCCTCCTGATTTCCTATTTTTCAACTTTCCAATGATTCTTCCTATCTCCTCCTTGTTTATTTCCACATCCAACACTTTCATATGTCTATAGGGATTCAACACAATTCTTGGCAAAATAGGTCCCTCATGCCTTAGCTCCTCTCTCTCCTGTCTCCTTCTCAGCTCCAAATCCTCCTCATATATCACCCTGGCCTCCTCCGTCCACACTTCCTCCATTCTGTTTGGGTGCATTTTGTAAATGCCCTGCCAAAAATTTCTCACCTCCTCCCTCACCTCTTCACCTTCCAGTCTTCTGCCTTCCAAGTCATATATTTTCAGATCCTCTCTCTTATTTTCTTTCCCTCTCAGTTTGTTGATCCTTTCCCACAGATCTCTTCCTCTATTACCTCCTTTTATTTCTTCAGCCAGTCTCTCCTCATGTTGTCTCATCTCTCCTGCTATCAAATGTGTCACTCTCTCCTTCTGCCCCACATATCTCCTCCACGCTTCCTCCCTTCCCTCCACCCCCCTCCAGTTCCTATGTTCCTTATTCAGCTTTCTTCTTTTCTTAATTTCATCCCTTATCATGTCATTCATCCATGGCTGCTCAATCTTCCCATTCCTCTCGACTCTTCTCCTATACTTTGCCCTAAGCGTTCTTTCTGCTACACTCTTCATAACGCCATTCACTGCTTCCATGCTCATCTCTCTCATCCCTGATAACTCCTCCTCAACTCCAACTTTAAAATTTTCACTCCTTTCCTCAGTGAACTTGTAATAGTTTGCTTCATGCCAATGATCAGTCTCCTGCCCCTCCTCCCTCACACCTATCCTAAAATAAGTGTCCACCACACAATGGTCTGAAAACTCCACCACCTCCCTGCCCTCATCCACCTTCATCTCCACAAATCTCCCATACAGTATCTCATTTGTCATCACCAGATCAATTGCACTTCTCTGCTCTCCTCTCTCCCAGGTGTAAGTCCCTTCACATTTCTCATCGCAGTTCAGTAAAATCAAGTCACATTTCTCCAAAAGGTTATTTATCAGTCTCCCATTTCTATTCTCTTCCTGGTAACCTAAGTAACCCAGATGGCCATTTAAGTCACCAAGCAACAAAACACCCTCCCCATCCCCAACCTCCCCCACTATTGTTTCACACTCCCCAATGATTCCCCTATTAAATACTTCTACCTCTACCTCATTACCCGTCCTCAAGTAAACCAACACCACTGTAATTTTAAGCTTACCAATGCTTCCTCTTAAATGCAATAAGTCTCTGCTGATGGTCTCCCTCTTCTCCAAATCTATATCATCACTTTCTCTGTATACACACATGAGCCCTCCTCCCTTTCTATCCTGCATCTCCCTCATACTTTGCCACACCCTCATTCCACCCTCCAACCTAACATCATCCACCTTCTTCTGAGTCTCAGTTAAAAACATCAGCATGTTCCCATTTACCATGTCAAATATCTCTGAGCTCTTCACCCTACTCAACCCCTGCACATTCATCAGTCTTACACATATCACATCTCTCAGCGCCTCCCTCTCACCTCTGCTCCCGCACCTCTCAGGTAACCCCCCGCGGCTCTCCCCCGCACATCCCCATCTCCCCCCTGCATCGTCCCATGAAAATTTTGCTGGTTTCCTCTTACTTTAGGTCTGACCCCACCCCTCACTTCATTGTTATTTCTTCTATCTTCTTCCTCGCCAGTCTGGAAAAATAGGTGCTTTCTGATGAACTAATTACTCTGTGGGAGTTTTACAGACTTCAAACATTAATGGTAAATTACTAAAAATTGTATTATCCGCAGCATTTAGCATATAGAGTTCATCTGTTAGCCTAAGCAGTTTTCCAGACTGGCTTCCTCGTCCTCTCTCTCAATCCTAACCACTTTTCTCTTTCTTATGACAAACGTAGCACCCTCCTCTGCATTTCTTCTCTCCTTCAATTCCTCCCTCAGCTTCCTATCAATCTCCCTCTCATTCACTGTCATGTCTCTATTTATGTACACATTTCTAAATCTTGTTGAGTTTCTCAGTCTCTTAGTTACATACAATATTTCATTTCTCTGCTCCTCACTCCCCAATTTAACTAAGAGTGGTCTGGTACCACTGCCATTTTCCGTTCTCTTGCCCAATCTAATCATATTCACCATTTGGGTATCAGTTACCTCTAATTCTTCTACCAGTTTCCTGCATATGCTCTCGTCTTCTTTGTACCGCTCATTTGGTTCTTGTTTGGTGGACTCTGCAAGATTAAAGATCACTATATTTTTCTTCCTTTTCTCTTTCTCCAGATCTTCCAGTTTCATTTCTATCTCTTCTATCTTTTTCTTTCCCCCTCCCCTTTCAACTCCAATCTCCTGTGCTCCCATACTAGCTACTTCAACCTTTAGTTTCTCCATTTCTTCTCTCACCTTCTCTCCCTGACTCACAAGCTCAACCCCTCTTCCTATGGAGCTCTTTAAGGCATCAATTTCCCTTTTATTTCTGTTTGATCCTTCACTACACCTCTTTCTTACATCTTCAACCACCTTTCTGATACTTTCAATCTTTTCAATGTTTTCTCCCTCCACTCCCAGTCTCCCCCCATCTGACCTCCTGCTGCATTCCTACCCTCTATAATTCTCCTAAGCTCTTCTATCTGCTTCTTTTCTGTGTTAATCTTCCCCTCACATTCTTTCCTCATCTTATTCATAGCTTTCTCCATACTCTCCACCACTTCCTTTTTCAAATTAACCAGCAATCCTTCTGTTACCTTCCTAGATCTTTCCTCTGCTCCCCTAAATTCTTCTACCATTCTATCAATCTCCCCTTTCAGCTCCTTATTCCTCCTATTCATTTCTCCTATTTCAATCTTATATTTCTTATTCTCTTCCTTCATTTTACCTTCCACCCCTCTACATCCCTGACAGCCAGTCTGGAAAACTGCTTAGGCTAACAGATGAACTCTATATGCTAAATGCTGCGGATTATACAATTTTTAGCTATTTACCATTAATTTTTAAAGTCTGTAAAACTCCAACAGAGTAATTAGTTCATCAGAAAGCACCTATTTTTCCAGACTGGCCTGACAGTACCACCTTCCCTTATCCCCTATCTTACTTATCATCTCATAATCTTTCTTACCCACCTTCTCACACCCAGCATGGTACCACCAGCCACACAGGTCACACACCAATCCCATCTCCCCACTATTCACTCTACGAGTGCAAACCTTACATATTTCTCTATCACTATCTTTTATTTCCCACACCTTAGACATATCATCTACCTTTTCACCAACTACCCCCTCCGTTCCCACCACCGACCACTCAGTCTTCTCACCCTTCTTTGTTGGTGTTCTATGCATCTTCTCCATTCAACTCACCTTAAAACTAGACTTATTCTTTTACTTACTGAATCGCTTAACACTAAAGAAGAACTTAACACTAAAGAAGCACTTAACACTACACATGCATTTAAACACCAAAATTTTCTTATCACTACACTATTTCAAAATCACGTAGATTTTCTTTCTTTTCTTTCTACGAGAGCAGAGACACAGCACGTCTGTTCAGCACGAGACCAAAGGTTGAGAGCAGAGCAAACGAGAGCAAAGGTTGTTTTGATTTTAAATAAAGGTTCTAATACCAATTGTTACTGAATAATTTTCTGATAAGTCATATTTATGTCACGCGCGTTTGAGTGATCTGCAATATCGACCGATTTCGCTGTGCGATCTACTGATCAATAGTTGCGCAGCCATCGATCGATCGCTGCGCAGTTTTAATGATATGATTTATTTTCAGTTTGTACATCTAACTAGAACATTTTAACGTGGATATCAATCGATAGCGCAACCATCGATCGATTTCTGCGCGTTCGAATGATTTTTTTTTATTTTTATTTAGGTTATGTTTTTATTTAATTGTTTTGTTTTTAATGGAAAAATATATTATTGTTATTATTTTTTTTTTTAATTTAATCAGGCAACCATCAGTCGATTGTTGCGCTTTGAATAGTATGGATTTTGTTAGTTCACTGTAAACAATGGTCTATCGATTCGATATCTTCTTATGTCGAATTCAGAGCTGGAACAGCGGATATCTAAATTTATTAATGAATTTTAATCGAATTGTCGGAATTGATACATAAAAAACCCTGAAATCGACATCATAAATCTCTTTCTATTTTAGATGTTGAATCAATATATAATTTAATACATCGAAAATTAGTAACGAAATCGATAGATAGATATTTATCTATGAAAACGATGCTTAAATCTAGATATAAAAATTATGTGTATTCGATGTGTGTAAAAAGTTATATAGAAGCTGTTTATATGAGTCTCATATTTTCTGTCGACTGTTTCAGTCGTATAAAAATACAGTAAAACTCATGAGTTATTAAATTTTTGTTTCTTCATAAGTTCATAACACAGAGCCACATCATAGCTCCCCAACAAACATATGAATGTCGATTCGATGCCGTTTGCTGTCGAATTCGTAGCGCTAACGGTGGGTATCGACTCAGCAACCATTTCGACTCATAGTAGATATCGGAATGTCTGTTTCTAAATGATATCTGAATTTACACTTCGAGTAGAAACACGAAAACCGATACATGGTTTTAACAGCAGCATCTTGACGTCGGCATGTCTGTTTCCAAACGATATCTGAATTTATACTACGACCAGAAGTGCGAAAACAGATACGTAGTTTTAAAAAAATAGTTTCAAATTTGGAAATTCATTTTCTTCTCATCTTCCTGTTTTATAATACGTAAAGAAATGTAGGAATTATTTCTATTCAATTGGATTGTACCTTTCTATAACGCAGTGCTCCCTTTAAAATTAATACACTTATAACTTATAAGGGACTACCCCAACAAACATATGAATGTCGATTCGATGCCGTTTGCTGTCGAATTCGTAGCGCTAACGGTGGGTATCGACTTAGCAACCATTTCAACTCATAGTAGATATCGGAATGTCTGTTTCTGAATGATATCTGAATTTACACCTCGAGTAGAAACACGAAAACCGATACATAGTTTTAACAGCATCATCTTGACGTCGGCATATCTGTTTACAAACGATATCTGAATTTATACTTCGACCAGAAGTGCAAAAACAGATACGTAGTTTTAAAAAATAATTCAAATTTGGAAATTCATTTTCTTATCTTCCTGTTTTATAATACGTATAGAAATGTAGGAATAATTTCTATTCAATTGGATTGTACCTTTATATATAGTGTACGTAATGCTCCCTTTAAACTATATCCAATAATTAATACACTTATAGGGGACTAAGGCAGTTGTAAAGGTACGATCGGGATTGGCACGCTAGTGCGATTGTACAATAGATCAACGTAAAGTAAGCGATATTGGAACATCAGTTGTTGAACAGTGTTCCTCCAGTACCGTGAAAATGAATGGATAACCAATCAAGTGATTTTCCGATGACCAGTGCATTTATTGTTATGAATCTATTCTAAACTGCTTATTGTAAATAAGCCCCGATGTGTTCCTGAAGCTGTCTTTGGTGAATAGAAGAGAAGTGGGGTGGCGTCCCTTGGGACTCAAACTGTTGTTATTTGGATTATGTATTGTCTATTTTATGTTTACCATGTGTATAGTGTTTTTAACTCTCCATGCAAATTTAGAGAATAGCGCTAGGGTTATGCTCCACAATTACGTACGAGTTCTTAGATTTTGTGTTAGGTAGGCTCGTAGACTTCATTTACTATTACCTCTTCATTTCCCTCTTCCATCCTTGAGTGCAGCCACCGGTGCTTGTGACCATTTTTGTCACATTCCTCGGTAAGTGACAGCATTCACGTAGTTTTTCAGCATCCATGAGCGTCGTGACTTTGTCCATGGAGCCACTTTCCTTTCTGACTGCTTCTTCCAGTCCCTTCTATTTATTTTCCTTTAGACGTCAGAGACATGGCCTTTGGTTCCGAAGCAGACGTTAAACCTATACTAAACGTAAATAATTAAAAGTTGATGGGATATTTAACATGTTCTATTTTAGAGTACATTCTGTGTTATCGGACGGTTCCACATTTTCGAATATGTAAGATATAAATATATTAATTATCATTATTCAATTCTTACTTAAATCGGTATCCATGATACCAGTACGTAAAATACAAGTTTAGAAATAAAAATCAATACCTAAATAATTTTTCTACGTAAAATGCGGAAACCCATATCCGATAACTTGAACTTTCACCTAGTGCCAAAAGCTGCAAATGAGACGATTAAAATTCAGTGATTCACATTATAAGATAATTAAACTTAGAGTTGTAATTAATCGAACTCATAAAATCTATATATAATGATCATTATTTAACTTTTATTTCAATTGGTATCATATACCTTCAGCTATTAAATTAAATTGTAGTTAAATAATAATAATTATATTTTCCTTTATCACGTGTTCGAAAATATAGACCCTATTAATAACTTGGAACATAAACCCTACTGCTAAAAATATTTCACAGAACAAAAAATTCCTGTTTGTTCAATGTAACACAATTATATAAGTCAAAATATCAAACTAATTACTCAACTATTATGACCTTTATTTACTGAGTGATAGTTAATCTATGGTCAAATTTTAATTAATGCATTCATTACTTTGAACTTTCATCACACAGCTTTCATCTGTATTCTGAATCGAAGCCTCAAAACATTTTCTTTAATTTGAACTCAAAGAGAACGAAATTTTTAAAGAGTTACAATTATACAAAAATTTGACCAACTCATTACTATTTTAAATAAGAAAAAGTTGTGATTTTGGTTATAAAAGCGGTGCTTTCCTGTATTGTTTTATTCACTCTAAGAATATCTTCAAGTATCTCCGAGTGACTTAATATCAAAATTTTTTTTAGGTAAGTGCATCCATGGTGGCAAAGCTACAGAGGTACAGGCACGAGGACGGAGGGACCCACGAACGATACCTGGACTCATTTCTTCCCATTTAATTTATTTATATCACTATGTAATATTAATCGAATTGATATGCATCTAAACGTACAATACGTTATTTCAATGAAGTAAGAGTTTTCTATTTTAATTTATTTATTTATTGGATGCAAGTGGATATCGTTTCGAAGCATATTAGATATATAATTAGGCGTCTGTTCGATGCAGAATCCCTATGTATGTTGTATGTCGTAATTTATCTTTCTATTCAACGCTGTTATAACGGTATCGCTTCGATGCAAAATATACTTGATATGATGCGGTTTAGCGGTGCAAACGGATATCGGATTGATGTCTACTTGATGTCACCATGTCTAATTTGTTACTGGTATTCGATGTCGGAAGAGAGGTTTTACAGAGTCGTTTAGACATCGAATAGATACATTTATGTTTGCTGGGACGTTAGTTGTAAAGGTACGATCGGGTATTAGCACGCTAGTGCGATTGTACAATGGATCAACGTAAAGTAAGCGATATTGGAACATCGGTTGTTGAACAGTGTTCCTCCAGTACCGTGAAAATGAAATGGATAACCACTCAAGTGATTTTTCGATGGCCAGTGCATTTGTTGTTATGAATCTATTCTGAACTGCTTATTATAAATAAGCACTGAGGGGTTCCTGAAGCTGTCTTTGGTGAATAGAAGAGAAGTGGTGTGGCGTCCCTTGGGACCCAAACTGTTGTAATTTGGATTATGTATAGTCTATTTTATGTTTATCATGTTTTTAACTCTTCATGCAGTTTTAGAGGATAGCGCTAGGGTTATGCTCTACAATTACGTATGAAGTCTTAGATTTTCTGTTAGGTAGGCTCGTAGACTTCATTTNACTCTTCATGCAGTTTTAGAGGATAGCGCTAGGGTTATACTCTACAATTACGTATGAAGTCTTAGATTTTCTGTTAGGTAAGCTCGTAGAGTGACAGCATTCACGGAGTAGCTTTTCAGCATTCATGAGCGTCGTGACTTCGTCCATGGAGCCACTTTCCATTCTCATTGCTTCTTCCAGTCCCTTGTATTTCATTTCCTTTTGACGTTAGCGACATGGCCTTTGGTTCCGAAGCAGACGTTAAACCTCTACTAAACGTAAATAATTAAAAGTTGATGGGCTATTTAACATGTTTCATTTTAGAGTAAATTCTGTGTTATCAGACGGTTCCACATTTTTCGAATATGTAAGAAATAAATATAATAATTATCATTATTCATTTCTTACTTAAATTGGCATCCATGATACCAGTACGTAAAATATAAGTATAGAAATAAAAATCATTACATAAATAATTAATTTTTCCACATAAAATGCAGAACCCCACATCCGATAACTTGAGCTTTCACCATAGTGCCAAAAGCTGCAAATGAGACGATTGAAATTCAGTGATTCACAATATAGATAATTAAACTTAAAGTGGTTATTGGACTCAATAAATCTATATATAATAATCATTATTTAACTTTTATTTCATTTGGTTTCATACCTTCAGCTATTTTGCTTCTAATTAAATAGAAGTTAAATAATAATTATTATATTTTCCTTTATCACGTGTTCGAAAATATAGACCCTATTAATAACTTGGAACATATACCCTACTGCTAAAGAGCACAAAATTCCTGTTTGTTCAATGAAACACAATAATTATAAAAATTTAATTATCTATTAATTTTAATTAATGCATCACAGAGCTTTCATCTTTATTCTAAGTCGTGGCCTCAAAACATTTTCTATAATTTGAACTCATAGAGAACGAAATATTTAAGGAGTTACAATTATATAAAAATTTGACCAACTCATTACTATTTGAAATAAACAATAAGTTCTGATTTTGGTTATAAAAGCAGTGCTTGCTTGTATTGTTCTATTCACTTTAAAATATCTTTAATTATCTCCGGGTCATTTAATATCAAAATTTTTTTTTAGTCAAATGCATCCACGGTGGCAATGTGACAGAGGTACTGGCACGAGGACGGATGGGCCCACGAACGATGCCAGGACACATCACTTCATTTCTTCCCATTTAATTTACACTTAACAATATGTAACATTAATCAAATTGATATGCATCTAAATGTACAGAACGTTATATCAATGAAGTAAGAGTTTTCAATTTTAATTTCTTTATTTTTTGGATGCAAGTAGATATCGTTTCGAAGCATATTAGATATATAATTAGGCGTCTGTTCGATGGAGAATCCCTATGTATGTTAGATGTCGTAATTTATCTTTCTATTCAACGCTGTTATAACGGTATCGCTTCGATGCCAAATATACTTGATATGATGCGGTTTAGCGGTGCAAACGGATATCGGATTGATGTCTACTTGATGTCACCATGTCTAATTTATTACTGGTATTCGATGTCGGAAGAGAGGTTATACAGAGTGGTTTAGATATCGAATAGATACATTCATGTTTGCTGGGATTTTGGTATTTAGTCACTCTTTTAAGTTCCATTTTGGTATTTAGTCTCTCTTTTAAGTTCCATTTCGGTATTTAGTCATTCTATCTATTCCATTTCGATATTTATAAGTTCCATTTCGGTATTTAGTGACTCTTTCTATTCCATTTCAGTATTTTAAGTTCCATTTCGGTATTTAGTCACTCTATCTATTCCATTTCGGTATTTATAAGTTTCATTTCGGTATTTAGTCACTCTGTCTATTCCATTTCGGTATTTATAAGTTCCATTTCGGTATTTAGTCACTCTATTTATTCCATTTCGGTATTTATAAGTTCTATTTTGGTATTTAGTCACTCTTTTAAGTTCCATTTCGATATTTAGTCACTCTATCCATTCCATTTCGGTATTTAGTCACTCTATCTATTCCATTTCGGTATTTATATGTTCCATTTCGGTATTTAGTCACTCTATCTATTCCATTTCGGTATTTAGTCACTCTATCTATTCCATTTCGGTATTTATCACCCTATCTATTCCATTTCGGTATTTATAAGTTCCATTTCGGTATTTAGTCACTCGATCTATTCCATTTCGGTATTAATAAGTTCCATTTCGGTATTTAGTCACTCTATCTATTCTATTTCGGTATATATAAGTTCCATTTCGGTATTTAGTCACTCTTTTAAGTTCCATTTTGGTATTTAGTCACTCTTTTAAGTTCCATTTTGGTATTTAGTCACTCTTTTAAGTTCCATTTCGGTATTTAGTCATTCTATCTATTCCATTTCGATATTTATAAGTTCCATTTCGGTATTTAGTCACTCTTTCTATTCCATTTCAGTATTTTAAGTTCCATTTCGGTATTTAGTCACTCTATCTATTCCATTTCGGTATTTATAAGTTTCATTTCGGTATTTAGTCACTCTGTCTATTCCATTTCGGTATTTATAAGTTCCATTTCGGTATTTAGTCACTCCTTTAAGTTCCATTTCGGTATTTAGTCACTCCGTTAAATTCCATTTCGGTATTTAGTCACTATTTTAAGTTCCATTTCGGTATTTAGTCACTCTATCTATTCCATTTCGGTATTTATATGTTCCATTTCGGTATTTAGTCACTCTATCTATTCCATTTCGGTATTTAGTCACTCTATCTATTCCATTTCGGTATTTAGTCACCCTATCTATTCCATTTCGGTATTTATAAGTTCCATTTCGGTATTTAGTCACTCTAACTATTCCGTTTCGGTATTAGTATAAATAAGTTCCATTTCGGTATTTAGTCACTCCATCTATTCCATTTCGGTATTTATAAGTTCCATTTCGGTATTTAGTCACTCCATCTATTCCACTTCGGTATTTATAAGTTCCATTTCGGTATTTACCCAGTAAACAATGCGGCATCGAAATGACATCATCTGCATACAAGGCTTTTCTCGAAATGAATTCGAAAATAGAGCTAGAATCCGCTCTCTGACATCGTTTTGGCTTCGATTCGAAGATGCCGTGCACCACTAGACGGTATCGACAATACGTCTATTTCGAGATGAAAAGTCACAAATTATGCGTCGAATAGACGTTAATAAAAAGAAATCTTTGCCACTACCATAGGGAATCTGTATCGAACCGACGTCCGATTATATATCTAATATGCTTCGAAACAATATCCACTCGATATCCAATAGGTAAATAAATTCAAAAAATAAAGTGACTTGTCCGGGTATCAAACCTGCATTCAAGCAGATATCCTGCGGTCAGGCATATGTACCTTGGCACTGTGCCACCATGGATGCATTACCAAATTGTTTTTTGATATTGAATGACTTGGAGATACTCTGAGATACTTAAAAGTTAATATTACTATGTAGACAAACACCACTTTTATAACCAAAATCACAACTTATTCTTATTACAAATTGTACATAATAAGATGGTCATATTTTTATAAAATTGTAACTCCTTAAAATTTCATTCTATATGAGTTCAAATTAGAGGAAATGTTTTGAGTCCATGACTTAGCTAAATAAAGATGAAAGCTCTGTGATGAAATTTCAATGAATTAATTAAAATTTGACCTTAGATTAACTCTCACTCAGTATATATAGGTGAGTAATTAGTTCACTCGAGTAATGAAGGACCTGAGATATGAAATGCACCGCGGAGTTATGAAGTATTTTCAAATTTGTTTCAATTATAGAAAACGATTTACGTCATGAATTTCGTCCTAATTCTCACTCAAAGACCGTAATTTTAATCATAAAAAAGAATCAGTGTCCCTGAGATATGAAGTGGCTCTGAGTTATGAAGAAACAAAAATTTAATAACTCAGGAGTTTCACTGTTTTTTATAAGACTAAAGCAGACGGCAGAAAATCTGAGACTCATAACAGCTTTTCCATAACTTTTTACACTCATCGAATACACATCGTTTTTAAATCTAGATTTATGCATCGTTTTCATAGAAAAATATCTATCTATCGATTTCGTTACTAATTTTCGATATATTAAATAATATATTGATTCGACATCTAAAATAGAAGGAGATTTATGATGTAGATTTCAGGGTTTTTTCATGTATCGATTCGATTAAAATTAATTAATAAATATAGATATCCACTGTCCCAGCTTTGAATTCGACATAAGAAGATATCGAATCGATAGACCTTTGTTTATGGGGTAGTCAATCTATCTATTTTAGTTCTTCTCAATTTCACACGCTAATTCCATCAATTTCAATACATTAAGTTCAATTTCGCTATTTTCCTTCCATTTCGCGATTTAGTCATACCGGTGGTAATTTAGGTAGTATGTAGCCACGTAGCGACCTACCTAGTCACATAGGTAGCACTAGGCTGCCACTAGCTTACTAACTAGGCCACCTAGGTAGGTTACCTACAGATGGAGAGGCTTAAGACTACTTATTCAAGGTAGTCTAAGCCTCTCCATATGTATCATTAGTATGTAGATACTAGGCTCTTTAGTTGTAGTAAATATTGAGTACCTTGTTGATAACCACAGAGAAGTTTTTGTAGATGTGGTTAGAAAACATTTCTCACAATATTATTATTTGGCTAAAGAACATGAGTAAAACACTAAAGCTGAAGCAGCTAGCCTGAGCTAGGTACTAGGTACCCTACCACTCTGCAAAGTATGCGCAATCAGTCTCCAGATATTTATTTTTTTCGGAAATTGCTCTCCAAAACATTTTCAAATTTCTCTCCAAAATGGCCAAAAATCTCAAAATACACTCCAATAATTACCATGTTATAGAGTAGCTATAGGTATAAGTTAAAGGCAATTAATTGGCTTGCATTTCAAATGGTCTAAACTCAGCTGCTCAGATTTTCAGATATATATAATTAGATTAAAATTTTGAATTAGGTAAGTCCTATGTTCCCTGGTTCTCTCATATTAATTTTGGCTTGAAATCTCCAAAAATAAACCAGAATTGGGCTCTTCAATTGGCCTCGCAGTTGCTAAGAATTTTTGTGAAATTTGGCTCAAACATTGGCTTGCAAAGTTGAACTTTCAACTTTGCAGTTTGGAGTTTGCCAGCCGCTGAAACATTGAATAATATTTGTCACCAGATATTTCAGAAGGTCAATTTCAAGGCCTCAACAGTCGCCGGCTGGCCTGGATAAACTTCACACTTCATCAATCTCTTGCATAGCTACTATGATACTTGGTAATAGGGATGGCACGAAGTATCGGTATCGGCAAGTATTGGCATTTTTGTGGAGTATTGGCATGTAATGAAAAGTATCGGCCGATACTTAGCCGATACCCATGTTTCAAAGTATGGACAAAGTTGCCAGTATATTGGTGACTTTTGAGGGGTGAATTAAGTTGAAAAACATGTAAATAACAAGTAAATCACTCATAAAATAGTCTCCAAGAGATGCTCATGCATCAGAGTGATCAGACATGAAGTCCACTCCCAGTCTGTATTTGGTGCACAAAATCCCACTGACTTTCTTGAAAAGCTGGAAAAAATCCACCATAAATTTCCAGTATTTTTGCTGATCCACCATTTTCCCAATTTATCCACCGAAAAAAAATTAATGGTAACATAGGAATAAATAGCTAAAAATCCACCGACTTTGCCAGAATATTATATTCAAAGGTGAAAAAAATTCCACCGACATGTTGGTGGAATTTACCACCAAATACAGACTGGGTCCACTCTGGATAAAGTGGTCTTTTCTGATGGATTAATCTCTCTGTTGGAGTTTAGCAAACCTTAAAATATAGTAATAGATTAATGGGAACTGTATAATCTGCAGCATTTGGCCTCTAAAATTCATCTGTTAGCCTAAAGCCCTGTCTAGACGGTCAAATTTTTCAGAGAAGTGACAAACTTAATGACAAACTAAATGAGGATAACTTCATAGCGTCAGCAAACCGTCAAACTTTTCATCAGTTTTTTTATTCCAACATGTTGGATATCGTCATCAAAAAGTTTGTCAAACTATTTGCTGACGATAAAGTTTGAAGTACACACCGACTTTCCGGCAATAATATTTTTTTATTTGCGCGTCATTTTAGTTTATTACAGCTAGGTACACCTACAAAAACCTCATTTTTTTCAAACTTAGTATCTATCTAGTTACAATGGCTGAAGACAGACTCTTTAAAGGTCCCCTCCAAGCAAATTTTTTTATTTTTTAAATCAACGAGGCAAATGTTTCTTATCATTTTACTGCAAACCCCATCAAATTTGATAGCATATTTTTAATTTTATATGCTTTTAAAGATTTTTATAATCCAAACTCTACAAAACCTACTTTACTTCCGACTTTCTAATTTTCAGTCTGAAGAAGAAGAATGTACACTATTTGTTTTGATTGTCAACTAGGTATTTGGTTTAATAAATCTATTTATTATTCGTTTAAAGGTTGAAATTTGGATAAACTTATAATAGAAACGTTTATATAGTTTTAGAAACAATTAATATCTTAAAAGAAGACCAAAAACGCATTGTTTGTTTAAAAATCGAAATTTGAAATCAAAACAAAGAGTGTACAATCTTCTTTCTCAGCGTCAGGTTGGAGAGTCGCTCGATTGTTGCTCACATAGTATTAAAAAACTTTAAAAGCAAATAATAAAATATATGCTGAACCGAATTGTTTGCGGTTTGCGGAATAATGATCGTAGACCTTAGTTCTATAATATTATGTGATAAACTCATTTTTTCTCAGAGCCTGGAGAGGACCTTTAATACTTGGTTGTATAAGAATGTATTAGATCTAAGTTATAGGTAGGCTACCTACGTTGTGAATTGTTTTCTATGATCTATTTTTGACTATCCTTTTCAAGACGATATTTTGTCATTAAAAAAAAATTATTTTTTCTGGTTTCCTACTGTTCTAAATTTAAAAAATATACATAATAAGTTATATAATTTTTTTTTCACGATATATAACAATAATTTTGACGAAACTGAGCCAGTGAACCTCAAACTTTTGGCGAGAAAATTTGACCGTGTAGACACTCCTTGAAAACTAACGATAAGTTGTCATTTAGGTTGTCATTAAGTTTGTCACTTCTCTAAAAAAAATTTGACCGTCTGGACTGGGCTTAAGGTATTTTCCAGAGTGGCATGAAGCATGACGATATTTTCAAGTGTAAAATCTTCACTAGGAAGTCAAATTTCTTTTTTAAAGTATCTTAAATGTGGCGACCTGGATACATTTTCCCACTAAACTGGCGACTTTCCTGCCAAACTTTGAAACTTAGGCCGATACTTGTATGATTACTTAAATTTTATTCATTTGATAAATTTTCTTTTTTGTTAAATTTCTATTATTCTATAGTCATAAATGAAATAAATAATTTAAAAAAATCACTAAGTAGTGATCTAATAATTGACCATTTACCCACTAGTGTTCTAATTATAATTTTTACTTTTATTATGACATGCATGACATTATTAATAAATAATTTGAAGTATATACAGAATCTACCAGTAGGTTTTTGCCAGTCTGCAAAGCGCATCCATGTCGCCAAAGATCTTTGGAGACTATATTTGAGGGAAAATTCATCAAAACAAGATCTTGGTGACTATTTTCTAATTAATTCCTATATTTACATGTTATTATTGGAGACATTTTGAAGAAATTTGGTCATTTTAGAGATAAATTAAAAAAAATTTGTGGACTAATTGTCCTGAAATATGAAATCTTGGTGACAGATTTGACACACTTTGCAGACTGGGGTTTTTGAGTCTGACTATAAATTTAAGATAAGAATTATTCAGCTACTGTTGACTATTTTCGCACCTATTTATTACAAGTACTACAGGATGATATCGCACATCAGAAAACTTATATATTTAATATTTATGTATTTTAATTAATGTGAAATATGTAAATCACTTTGTTATACTACATTGAAAGAACATTACTGGTTTAGTTATGAGTTAGAACTTCATTAAACTTACAAGAATAATTGATACTTAATAAATCAAGTATCATTGAGTTTTATAAATATAAATTTAAAAAAACTGCAAGTATTGGTATCGGCACTTGTTGAGAAGTATCGATCGGTATATTTTGTATAGTATCGGTATTAGCAAAATTTTTGGTATTGTCCCATCCTTACTTGGTAGATACGCTACATTCCAAAGGCCCACAGCCAACACAAGTTGAATAAAACTGAACCTGTTAGTTTGGTGACCGGTATATTCCATCCTAAGTAAGTTCCACCCCACTCTACGCGTAATGAGTTAGGTTTGGCTATTTATTAATTTTAATAATTTATTAAATTTTTATAGAATACCTTTAGTAAATAGTAGGTAACTTGTAATTTCTTTGTATCAAATTAAACCTTTTCAATTTACTGTCTTTTTGTTGGCCAAATCATAAGCTATTTATTTTTCACTCCACATGTGATACTGATAGAACAGCAGAATGAAATCCAGAGTGAACTCTCTTTATCAAATTATCAGTTCAGGTAGCTATTTAGTGTAGCAATCACAAGCTGATTTTTTTCTCCATCTTTAACAAACAGCAATATTAACTGTAAGATGATATCCTATAGTCTATAGATAATAGAGGCAGCTACTTCTTGTTATAACTTTTTCAATTTGGTAGTAGCTATGTCTTAAGTAAAACTGAAAAAGTTATGTACAATTTCTTTTTTGACCAGGAGCAGGAGGTTATTGATAGAGAGTGGAGGATTATGCATTATTGCACAGGGTTTTAAGACTAGGCCACTGGGGGATAATTGCATTTTTTTGACAGAGAGTTTTGACCACGGCCATGGGAGCTTTTGTCCAATTCAGTATCTTATAAATAAGCAAAAAGTGTAAACATTGAATCATGAATGGGTCATCTCTGCTAGCTAAACCCCTCCACACCTCTCCCAACTATTGTTTTAACTGCATTTCTCATGTTAAAGGAATCAATACTGACTTGCTAACATGTAAACTTTAAAATAAACTGCGCCATATTATGAATATTGTCTTATGAGGTAAAATTTAAATTGACTTGTGCTACCTCTAAACCAGTCTGCAAAAGATGTGTGAAGTTTATCCGGCGGCTGTTGAAGCATTGAAATTGGCCTTCTGACATATCAGTCGACAATTTTCCAATTAATTCCATGTTTACATGTAGTTTATTGGAGAATATTTTGAGAAATTTGGTGATTTTGGGGAGAAATTTGAAATTCTTATGAGACAAAAATTCTTCTAAATAGTTTCCAAATGTACCAGGATATCGACTTTTTGTTATAACAGTCTGTTTTTGGTGCACAAAATCCCACTGACCTTTTTTCTAAACGCTGAAAAAATCCACCAACAATTTGAAAAAATTTGGTTGATCCACCGACATTTTTCCAATTTAGCCAATGAAAATTAATGGAAACATGGGAATAAATAGCTAAAGTTCCACAGACATTGCTAGAATATTATTTTCATAAGGAAAAAAATTCTAACAACAAGGTGGTTGAATTTACCACAAAATACAGTCTGAGATATCATTAGAGAGTTATTTCTTCATGGGTAAGCAGCAATCAGCAAATGACCATTTAAAACTATAAGCATCATCTTATAAGCATTGTCACAGAGGTGGGATTTATCGTGGTGTAATATATCTGGGCCACACTGCAGGAACTGGTAAAGTGTTCTACAAGATATTTTCTATTTTGCCTTCTGTTCTCAATAAAATACATTTAAATATAGGAGGAGTTAAAGGATTGTTCGCATAGACAATGTAAATAGTCTCATACTCTTGCTCTTCAGACTGGTTAACCTGGGATGGAATAGGTATACTGGGGTGGAATTTATAGTTCTAGGTAATTTTTGAATTCACACTCTATTTTTAATATATTTTTTATCAGCTTTGGGTTCTCGGACGAGATTTCAACTTTTACTGAAATCTGTTCCATGCCGCAAGGGGGAATTGGGTGACCGGTCTGAAATGGACTTAGCTCATATTGGTTAAGAACTGAGGCTCTTGACACTACTGAGTGCTAACTAGTGATGGGACGAAGTATCGGTACACTGTATCGGAAGTATCGGCAATTTTTCTGGTATCGGAATCAGCATTTTTTTCTGGTATCGGAATAGGCAAAAAAGTGTGATACTTTGCCGATACCACTAGTATTTAATTTTTTTTATAATATTATTTTTTTAATCATTATCTTCATTTATCTATTACAATGAAAATTTTCAATTTAAATTTATGTAGCAATGATTTCATATAGATAGTTAATCTTAATTTGCAAAATTATTAATCTCATTCAAATAGTCAAAGTATCTGTATCGGCTTCAGTATCAGTGAAAATCTAAGCATCGACAGTGTTAGCTACAAGCTCGGGGCGAAGTTTGACTTCTGGGAGCTAGGGGTTTTGGTGGCAAAGAAAAACACAACGATATCTTGAACGCACTGTATTCCTGACTTTTACAAGTTGCAGATCATGTGGTGCTGCAAAATAAAATAAAAAAAGTTAAACTCTATAAACATCTTAAGTTGGAATGCTAAAACTTGACAATGATTAAAATAAAACTATACAGCGTACAATTCTCCTTAGTGAATCAGTAGGTATTTAGATTTATTTAGACTTAATGATTATATAGGAAATAGGAAAATTTATAGAAGTAAAAAGCACCCCAAAGTTGTGACCGCAAATAGAGCACAGGTAACAACTTTACACCCTCCACAATATTAAATCAGAAGAGCAAGCTTAGACTAACGAATATGATATAATCACCCTACCCGGCTATACTTTTCTACTTACCAAGTATTAACGCTTTCCCCACTAATGCTCCACACAGCCCCGAGATCTTGTACTAATATAAACCAATAATCATCTATAAACGAACAATCAGTGAGTACTCTAATGTATCTGGAATGTATAAAAGATAAGTTCGCTCAAAGACCAAAGACAGACACAGACCAAAGACAGACACAGACCAAAGACAGACACAGACCAAAGACAGACACAGACCAAAGACAGACACAGACCAAAAACAGACACAGGCTAAAAACAGACACAGGCTAAAAACAGACACAGGCTAAAAACAGACACAGGCTAAAAACAGACACAGGCTAAAAACAGACACAGGCTAAAAACAGACACAGGCTAAAAACAGACACAGGCTAAAAACAGACACAAACAGATTCACTCGGACACAAACAGATTCACTCGGACACAAACAGATTCACTCGGACACAAACAGATTCACTCGGACACAAACAGATTCACTCGGACACAAACAGATTCACTCGGACACAAACAGATTCACTCGGACACAAACAGATTCACTCGGACACAGACAGATTCATTCGGACACAGACAGACTCATTCGGACACAGACAGACTCACGCGGACACAGACAGACTCACGCGAAAACAGACAGACTCACGCGAAAACAGACAGACTCACGCGAAAACAGACAGACTCACGCGAAAACAGACAGACTCACGCGAAAACAGACAGACTCACGCGGAAACAGACAGACTCACGCGGAAACAGACAGACTCACGCGGAAACAGACAGACTCACGCGGAAACAGACAGACTCACGCGGAAACAGTTACAGCCACTTGCAAACTTTCAAAGCCGGCACTCCTCACTTCCCAGTAATGTCACCTCCAACCCTAACGCACGATGTACATATAACAACTGAAATGCGCAACCGTCTGGCAAGCGATAAAGAGTAAAATCTTTCGTAACCAAAAAATACTGACCAAGGTGAGCGGAGAGCGCCCTCTACATGCCAGCACCACCAAAATTCGGTCAACGAGATGCATATATTGAATGCTTGACATGCATTCAACAGTCCCTCACCCTGAAACTCTTTTTCACTATTACACGCTCGTTCAATACGGGCGGTTGCCATAAAATGGGCATCCCCAATACCTCAACTACTGACACACGATAGATTCTCGGTCCCTCCCCGGTAACGTTCTTTACTAAATTTAACATATGACAGGGATAAAACAATTCAAAATATCATGAAATACAGAAAAACTAAGACATGCCTTCAGACACCTCACGACATTCAGAATTACGGACACCACACACTCTGCAACATCTACAAATTTCTTCCAATAGACTACGAAAGCCTCCCCCTGTTATTCCACTCAAGGGAGTTCCTCGTTTTCCACCAACATTATTAATTTGGCAATAGGCCTCTTGTATCGTTTCCCTCGTGCAAGCACATCAACACTCCTAACCAATCCATCAGAGCTCTGCTTCACACTCAACACCCTACCTATTGGCCAATGACACCTTGCTTCACTCTCGTCGATCACAAGCACGACGTCTCCCACTCTTACACACCTCTGAACTTTGTTCCATTTGCAACGTCCTTGCAGTGAACTCCGATATTCTCTGCACCACCTTCGCCAGAATTCTGTTGCCACGACTTGTACCTGGCCCCATCTCTTCACACTATCTATCAGTAGGCTGTCCTGAGACGCGGCCAAAGGCATGCTACCCCCAATGTTCAAAAACATCTGGGGTGTTAATGGGTCGGAATCAGGATCACTTCCTATTATAGTAAGTGGTCGGCTATTCACTGCTGCCTCCGCCTCACAGAATATTGTAAGCAGCGAGTCGTCCGAGTAGGTTCTTCCCCCCATAACAGCTTCTAAAACTCTGCGCACTGTTCGGATCACTCTCTCCCATATACCACCGGTATGCGAAGCATATGGTGGGTTGAATTCCCAGGATGTTCCACCGTCCCCCATCCTCATCAAAACCTCCTCGCATGCTAATGATTCCAAGAGTTCTTTTCGACATCCAACAAAATTGGTGCCATTATCCGACCGTATAAGCCTTACTCTCCCCCTACGTGCCATGAAGCGTCGCATTGCTCGTAACATAGCGTCAGAAGATAGATCTTCTGCCACCTCTAAGTGAACAGCTCTGATGGTCATACACGTGAAAAGCACACCATACCGTTTCACCTGAGTACGCCCTCTTCCCCGTGTCACATATAAAGGCCCAAAGCAGTCTACACCGGTATAAGTGAAGGCAGGTTCACCGGCACCAACACGCTCTACCGGCAAATCAGCCATTCGTTGTTCAATGACCCGTCCCTGTACGCGTTTGCACACTACACATCTTAGCAATTCCCTCCTAACTACACTATAACCTCTGACTATCCAATACTTTTCACGGGATTGTCCCAAGACAGTTGCTACCCCCATGTGTCCAACCCTCTCATGATAGTGGCGCACTACTAGGTTGGTCACATGATGGCCGGGAGGCAATATCATCGGGAATTTACTTCGCGAAGGGATATCGGCCATTTGCAACCTGCCTCCTACCCGTATCACTTTTCCATCCATGAACACACCCAACCGACGAAGTGGACTTTCCTTTCTCACTCCCTCTCCCCTTCGCAAACGTTCATACTCACTAACATAGCAAGAGTGCTGCGCGTATGCTACTATACTACTCTCCGCCTGCAAACGCTCTTCTACTGATAAAGCACCTCTCTGCACATTCTCTTTTCCTTCTTTAAGGTAAGTTTTGAATCTCTCAAACCAGGCTACTACACGGATCAATTTATACCAACAAGAGAACCGCTCCATCAGCGACTCCATCACAGGATTTAAAGTTTTCACAGACATCACCACGGCCTCCTGTTTCACCTCTAACTTCACATCCGCATCCACTAGGATGTCTCCTTGTTCACTTGGCCAATCTTCTTCATTCTTCATCAAAAACTCGGGTCCCTGACACCACTTCGCGCCACACCGTCCCCTGGATCCCTCATCTGCTGGATTGGATTCAGAATCGACATATCTCCATTGACTCACTTTGGAATTTCTTTTGATATCAGCTATTCTGTTTGCCACGAATGAGTGAAAACGAAGATTTTAGTTGCGGATGTACCTAAGTACCGTCATACTATCGGTCCATAAAATTATCTTATCAAAATCCGCGTCCAATGTATTTTGCAATCGAGCACACATGGAAGCAGCTAACCTTGCCGCTACAAGTTCTAGTCTAGGGACAGTTACTTCCTTCATAGGGTTAACCCTAACTCGTCCCCATACGAAAACACAGTCTTTCACTCCATTATCATACTCTATCCTCGTGAAACACACAGCCGAGTGCCCCTTCTGGCTAGCATCACCAAAAACATGCAATTGAATGTTAGATACATTAGATGAATATCCTAATATGTTTCTAGGCACAACAGTACTTCCGAGGTTCTGCAAGCTTTCCTTCCATTTGTCGATGCTCTTGCGCTCTTCATCACCAAGAGGTGTGTCCCAATCAAATTCCTTACGACGTACCAGATTTTGGAACACTAATCTACCTTTCAACACGGTAGGAGCAACAATTCCTAATGGGTCGTAAATTTTTGCAATGGTTGACAGCAAGCTCCTTTTAGTGCGCGGTTCAATATCCTCAATACGCACAGCCAGACTCAGAACATCTTCCTCCTTTCGCCATGATACACCCAAGCACTTCTGTATTTGATCTATATCAGTCTCTCCCCCCAAGCGCATTTGGAATTCCTCAAAGTTCCCGGCAAACTTTGTTAGATTGAATCCACCATCCGCACACACTGATCTTAGCGCTTCTGCATTCTGACAGAGCTTCTCTGTGTCATTACTGCTCTTAAGACAATCGTCCACATAAAAATTCTTCTCTATGATATTGCCAATCGCTCCATCCCGATCAAATACACAATCATCTGCCACCCTCTTAAGTGCGTAATTAGCTATGCTCGGTGATGAGCAAGCACCGAACAAGTGTACAGCCATCCTGTACTCCGTGAGACGTCCCGAGATCACTCCTCCGTCCCACCAAAAGAACCTGAGGTAGTCTCTCTGTTCAACAGGCACTGATATTTGGTGGAACATTGCTTCTATATCCGCCATGAATGCCACTTCACCCTGCCGGAATCTTAGTAGCACATCCATCATTAGGGTTGCAAGATCGGGTCCGGTTAGCAGCATATCGTTTAAGGATTTGCCGTGAGCTTTTGCTGCACAATCAAAAACTACTCTGATTTTCCCAGGTTTCGCAGAATGAGTCATTCCGAAGTGCGGGAGGTACCATCTGCCTGATCCTGCATGAACCTTCTCCGCATAGTTGTTCTCCAACATAATATTTATGCAATCTTCATACGCTTTTCTTTCTACTGGATTACCCATTAATTTTCTCCGAAGACCAAGGGCGCGACTTAGAGCGACTCCCCGGCCGTTTGATCCCCCTGTCCGCTCTCCGCGTAGAGGTAAAGGAATTTCGTAACGGCCTTTAACCCTTTTACAACCACCCTCCACGATTTGTATCCACTTTTCGTCCTCAACGGAGAGTCCATTCTTATCATCGTCCAAACCTTCGAAGCCTTTTGAGAAGGCGTTCTCTATCAGTTTCCCTACCTCGCCTTCATGACAACGCACCCTATGAACGGGAACAGACTTCACACCTTGTTTCCCAAAAAGGCCATGTACCGTCCACCCCAACCTTGTCCTTATAGCGTAAGGACTACCTTCGGTCGGAGAGGCTCTGATCTCTAAAGGCTCTAACGCTTCCAGAGCATTTGTCCCAAGCATCAGTTCCACTTCTGTAATATTCCCTATCTGCAGGTCTGAAAGATGATCCCATCTCCCGATCACCTCTGCATCCATGGCATCTTCCTTCCCTACAGGTATCCTATCCAACAAGTAAACTGGTGGGAGCGTCACCCAAGTGTTCTCGTGCTCACCCCTCAAGAGCAGTCCAGTGATGAGTCTTAACTTTCCGTTTCTCTGCGAGTGCACCGTTTCCGTGCATAGTTGGACCTCTGGTAGTCGATGCACGTTCAGCTTCAGTTTTTCGATCAATCCACGAGAACAGAAAGAAACTGCACAACCACTATCAAGAAAAGCCGAAGTACGTCCCTCTACGGAGTCGCGTCCCTTCACGATGACAGGCAAAATAGAGACGCTTCCCATGACTAACTCACCCTTCGCTGATACTCCCCCAACAGTAGCTCCAGAGTTTGCTCCACTATATTGATTCTTTTGGGGGCGTTGAGAGTTACGTTGAGCTTCTCCACTTGCAGCAAAGTAGTACGGTTTTCCTTGTGAATTTAACTCCCCATTAGCAAGACCACGAGCCCCTAATTGCTTATCATGAAAGTCCCGTTCTCTTTCAGATATCGATGCCCCTAGTCTTTGATTCCCATGCAGTAAAACATGATGCCATCTTCCACACCTAGTGCAAACCCGCGGATCTGTACAGTTTCTAGCCATGTGACCTTCATTTAAACACAGAAAGCAGAGTTTTTCGTTTTTAGCACAGCTCATACGCTGTTCAACACCCAATCTCTGAAATTCACGGCAAGAGTCAATGGTATGCGACCCCTCACACAGCGCACACTGAAGAAGCGGCTCTAATCTTTCTGATGTAACAGATTTCCCAGTTCCACGCGTGGACGAGACCATCGGACTCTCTTCTTTAATGAAAGGATCCTCACATGTAACTGCGTTCACGGTCGCTCTAATCTTTGGGCGAGCTCCAAAGGTACCAGTATTTTTGCTGAGCATTTCATTCTCCATTGCGACCTTGCCAAAGACCGGATCTGAAGCCACACGAACATCTTCATCCACAAAATCCATCAGGTCTTCGTACGTAACAGATAAGCCGTTTTCTTTCCTCTTCCTATGCACAATTGCCCTCCACCTCTCCTGCATAGTATAAGGAAGTTTCGACACAAGAGAACGTATGGTCTTTGGATGCTCAAGCTCAGTTTTGCCGTAAGGAATTTGAGCGACGACGTTCTTTGTTAGCCTCAGGGTAATGGCATAGGACTTTAGTCCTTCCACGTCGTCACGCATCAAGTTACCTCTAGCAAATAGTCTTTCCATGTAAGCCGCAGCCACAAGTTCAGGGGCTCCATATTTCTGATCAAAACATTTCATAGTTTCTTTGAATCCTTTCTCAGGATTCATGTATAGTGCAGCATGAACTAGTTCTCTTGGCTCTCCCTTCGTATACTGGTATAGATAATCCAGTTTCTCACTGGCATCTAACGTTTTTGACCTAAGAATGGATCCCATGGATTGTTTGAACGTGATGTACTTCTCTGGTTCACCTCCAAACATCTGAATCTCACGTTTAGGCATGCACATCCTTAGGTTGCTTGCAGTTAATTCATGAATCAGTTGAGAGTCGTTGGGAAGAGTAGCATTCCTATCCTGGTTACAGCACTCGCTATTAATTTCTCTATTGTGAGCAACAGGTTCAGGTACCAATCTCCCAACGGAGTTGAGTACTCCAGTTTTATTACGTGGTACATCAATTGGATTCTTTATTTCAGAAGTCCCGACTCCGATAACCCCTTGAAGCCGTAAACCTCCATTATGTGAGGCTCCTGAATCCATCATCGCATATTTATTCCACATGTTTTCCTCTGCTAACCGAGCCCTCTGCTCACCTTCCCTCTTTAGTCTCTCTATATGTGCCTCCATTTCCATTTGCTCCATTCTTCGCCGCATCTCGTCATCAATCCGCGATTTTTCATTTTCTAAGAGTTTTCGCTCATTCTCTCTCCTTATCGTGTCAATGTGTTCAAAGTTAGCAATGCGCACTTCTTCCTTAGCTCGCTCCACGGCGATTTCTCGAGCACGTTCCACGGCGGAGGTACCACTCATAATAGAACACACTCCAGTTGCTCGCGATACACTAGAGCGAGATCTCCCACGAATTCTCCTCTTACTAGTTAAACCACCCACATCAGCTCTCAAACATTCAACTTGAGATATGCTGTCCTCTGGTCCGACGGAATCCACTAGGCTTCCGCAATCCATGCGTCTCGATTCACCCATGAATATCCGGCCACGACCCTGATCATTCAAGTGAGAACCACTCGCACCTACACCACCACTCGCACCTACACCATCACTCGCACCTACACCATCACTCGCACCTACACCATCACTCGCACCTACACCATCACTCGCACCTACACCATCACTCGCACCTACACCATCACTCGCACCTACACCATCACTCGCACCTACACCATCACTCGCACCTACACCATCACTCGCACCTACACCATCACTCGCACCTACACCATCACTCGCACCTACACCATCACTCGCACCTACACCATCACTCGCACCTACACCATCACTCGCACCTACACCATCACTCGCACCTACACCACCACTCGCACCTACACCACCACTCGCACCTACACCACCACTCGCACCTACACCACCACTCGCACCTACACCACCACTCGCACTCATCTGCTTCTCCAGCTCCTCCCAAGTAGTATCTCTATTCGAGAGAGATTCGTGCAATCGGCACAGTAAATCATTCTTACCGCCAGAGGTTGCCTCACCTAAATAATCTAGCACCCTCTTCAATCCAAGAATAGTCAACTTTTCCATATTGATCCCGTAAACTAAACAACAACGAAGTCTCCCAAAATTCAAAGGCAACCTATGCCTATCAACTTAAACGAAATGAGATCACTAAGTCCTACACACAAATATGAATTCTCAATTAAGATAAACCATGGAGGGGTGCAATTGAATGAACTTAAACTGTGCCCCAACTTAATCAGTCACAAAAAGGGGTACTCATCTACTCTGTAGCGCAGAAGCAGCAGAATCCGGCCTCCCAGGATGATGAATAAGACAGTTCACCCCAGAACACTCCTGACGCAACAGTAAAGAGAGGGTGACTCTAATCGTAGATAGGATCCAATCGTAGGCAGGGGTAGTTCAAATCGTAGGCAGGGGGCAATTCAAATCGTAGGCAGGGGGCAATTCAAATCGTAGGCAGGGGGCAATTCAAATCGTAGGCAGGGGGCAATTCAAATCGTAGGCAGGGGGCAATTCAAATCGTAGGCAGGGGGCAATTCAAATCGTAGGCAGGGGGCAATTCAAATCGTAGGCAGGGGGCAATTCAAATCGTAGGCAGGGGGCAATTCAAATCGTAGGCAGGGGGCAATTCAAATCGTAGGCAGGGGGCAATTCAAATCGTAGGCAGGGGGCAATTCAAATCGTAGGCAGGGGGCAATTCAAATCGTAGGCAGGGGGCAATTCAAATCGTAGGCAGTGGCAACTTAAATCGTAGGCAGTGGCAACTTAAATCGTAGGCAGTGGCAACTTAAATCGTAGGCAGTGGCAACTTAAATCGTAGGCAGGGGCGATTCAGATCGTAGGAAGGGGCGATTCAGATCGTAGGCAGAGGCGATTCAATTATAAACAACTGTCAACCCCACTGAAGTTAGGTAGAACGATACTTGCACTGTTAGCTACAAGCTCGGGGCGAAGTTTGACTTCTGGGAGCTAGGGGTTTTGGTGGCAAAGAAAAACACAACGATATCTTGAACGCACTGTATTCCTGACTTTTACAAGTTGCAGATCATGTGGTGCTGCAAAATAAAATAAAAAAAGTTAAACTCTATAAACATCTTAAGTTGGAATGCTAAAACTTGACAATGATTAAAATAAAACTATACAGCGTACAATTCTCCTTAGTGAATCAGTAGGTATTTAGATTTATTTAGACTTAATGATTATATAGGAAATAGGAAAATTTATAGAAGTAAAAAGCACCCCAAAGTTGTGACCGCAAATAGAGCACAGGTAACAACTTTACACCCTCCACAATATTAAATCAGAAGAGCAAGCTTAGACTAACGAATATGATATAATCACCCTACCCGGCTATACTTTTCTACTTACCAAGTATTAACGCTTTCCCCACTAATGCTCCACACAGCCCCGAGATCTTGTACTAATATAAACCAATAATCATCTATAAACGAACAATCAGTGAGTACTCTAATGTATCTGGAATGTATAAAAGATAAGTTCGCTCAAAGACCAAAGACAGACACAGACCAAAGACAGACACAGACCAAAGACAGACACAGACCAAAGACAGACACAGACCAAAGACAGACACAGACCAAAAACAGACACAGGCTAAAAACAGACACAGGCTAAAAACAGACACAGGCTAAAAACAGACACAGGCTAAAAACAGACACAGGCTAAAAACAGACACAGGCTAAAAACAGACACAGGCTAAAAACAGACACAAACAGATTCACTCGGACACAAACAGATTCACTCGGACACAAACAGATTCACTCGGACACAAACAGATTCACTCGGACACAAACAGATTCACTCGGACACAAACAGATTCACTCGGACACAGACAGATTCATTCGGACACAGACAGACTCATTCGGACACAGACAGACTCACGCGGACACAGACAGACTCACGCGAAAACAGACAGACTCACGCGAAAACAGACAGACTCACGCGAAAACAGACAGACTCACGCGAAAACAGACAGACTCACGCGAAAACAGACAGACTCACGCGGAAACAGACAGACTCACGCGGAAACAGACAGACTCACGCGGAAACAGACAGACTCACTCGGAAACAGACAGACTCACGCGGAAACAGTTACAGCCACTTGCAAACTTTCAAAGCCGGCACTCCTCACTTCCCAGTAATGACACCTCCAACCCTAACGCACGATGTACATATAACAACTGAAATGCGCAACCGTCTGGCAAGCGATAAAGAGTAAAATCTTTCGTAACCAAAAAATACTGACCAAGGTGAGCGGAGAGCGCCCTCTACATGCCAGCACCACCAAAATTCGGTCAACGAGATGCATATATTGAATGCTTGACATGCATTCAACAGACAGGGTATAGGTATCAATGAAAATATAGGTATCAGTATCGGAAGGGCATCGGTGAAAAACTGAGGTATCTGCATGGTATCGGTATCGGTGAAAATTTTGGTGTAACCAGCGAATTTAAGGATGAAAATACTAATATTTTTCATATGCCTAACTGGATGCATGTTGTTTAAGTTGGATAGGTAACTCTGTTCTGCCTAGCTCATGAAAAAATTACCATCTTTCTTTAAGTTGGTCAACTGGTCAGTGCTACAGTGAGCCAAACTTTGCTGAGAATACTTGGTTCAAGACTATTTAACACAAAATTTACTTATTCTATAAAGGAGAATGTAGTGATTAATTCAAAATTGGAAGACAATTGGCAATTAGATATAGCTAGCTATCTAAGATTGTGAATTATAAAATAGAGACAATTAATTGCCTCTCCACATTCTGGATCATTGTAAAATTCTACACTCCGCAACTTGAATAGATATACCTAACATATGTTTTCAAAATACAGAATCAAACTGTGTAAAAATATATCTCCCAAGTGTAAGGGTGCCTGCACACCAAAAGCAGTTGAGCAGGCAGGCAGTTGAGCAGTGTGCCCTTCACACCGCGAGCAGTTGATGAAGCAGTTTTTATTTGGCGGTCGCTCTCTTTCTATTCATAAAAGCTAGTTAGAATTGGAAATATTATTTATAGAATTGATGAATTTCTTCTCTGTTAATTGTTATGTAAAATGTAACATTTTTTAAATATATTTATATTTTTAGATCGATTTATTATCATTATTGATAAAAAGAGTATTTTATTACAGAGTTAATTGGATTACTTATAATATTTGTGCAATTCTTCTTCACTTGGAACTCTTTATAAAGTTTAAACTATTGCATGCGGTTGTAAATAGAAATTTATTTATAGGTAAATCAGAGTACATTGTATTTGTATCTTAAAAAATCTTTTTAATAAGTGTATCTAGATACTTTTTGTGAGTGAATCTAGATACATTAAACAATTCCAATAACCAGCTTCACTTAATAATAATATTAGGTAATTTATTTTAGTTAGACATTCTAACAAAAAAGTAGGAGTAAAATATACTATAACGTAATAAAATTAGATTTATATTAATATATTTATCATTGTGAAATATATACAGATATAAAATATGAAACCGATTCAATCATCATACAGAGGCAAAGAAAAATTATTTAGTTAAATAGAAATTCATTTATTTCATATCAAAATCTTATGATTTCATATCATTATCTGTCCAATTTTCCTCCATTGGTTTGATATATAGTTCCAGTCGCTATGCTTCGGTTTAGATGAACGCCTGTTAGCTTTGCATTCAAATACTTCTTGATATTAGCATAGCGATTGTTCACAACCTCTCCCTTCGACGCCTCTGTATACACTGATCGCACATCTAGCAGCCTGCACAGCAGCAGTTAGAAGCAGGAATCAATCGAATCTTACGCCAACGGCTTTGCTAACCGCGCCTGGCCGCTCAACCGCCTGGTTTTGGTGTGAACGCTTCAATGCATTACCGTGTTTCTCAAACACAGCCTGCCTGCTCAACTGGTTTTGGTGTGCAGGCACCCTAATATCTCTTAACCTCAATAAATTCTTTAATTTTATATATTCTGCATCCTAGTGTAACAGGAACTAAACCAAATTATAAAGAAATTTAATAAAATTATAAAGAATTTTAATTAAGTGATTTATTGTGATCTGAATTCAAAATTACCCAAAATATCTATTTTCATGCTCTAGTCTAGTCTAGTCTACAAGTTAATATTATCTATTTGGTACAACTTCCTTCCTTCTGAGCTTGGATTGCAACATAAGTATTAATTAAAGGTTTAACACCAATTACATCATGCGTATAGCTTTAAGTGCCACATTATGATACATGAAAGATTTGTCTCGGAGTTTTGTAAAAAGGTTCCAACGGTTTCATATGCTGCTAAGGAGCTCTATGATAATTAATGGAGTAATTAAAGTCTGGTAAGAACTTTAGAAAGTTAAAATTAAAGTAAAATATCTCGATGGTTACTTCAGTGCATGAAATAGAATTGTAAAACATGTGAACAATAAGTAAGTGAAATAATAGTCTCAATATGTACACTTAAATCCGACACAAAGCATAATGGTGTTCTTAAGAGGAAAATTTCACTTGAAGGCCTAATTTCTCTTTCTGAATTTACTGAATGTGTGAAAATATACCCTCTTCCTCCTTGCAAAAATGACTGAATTTTGTAAATATGATTTATAAAATTTTATAAAAAAAATTCATAATATCATTATTAATAAAACAATTGAATATTATTTCAAATAATAACAACAATGGAGAAAAAAATATTTTATAAGTTGATAAAAAAGTTTCATGACTCTCTGAGACAAATATAAGTCTGAGATCTTGAAGTTGTTCCCATTTTACTATTAATTTAGCTGAAAGAAATTTTGATTTAATTCCTATGTTCCCATTAATTTAGCTGAGGGAGATTCTGAATCTACTGCTGAGAGTAACTCTATCCAATCAAAAATCTCTTGAGAGCTATTATGCAGAGTGGGAGAACATAAAATTCTGATTTTTAAATCAGATCTATTCTGCACAAAAAGAAGGCAAAAATCAGTTGCATAGTCTCTATTTTGTTACTATGGTACTAAGCTAACTATTTGACTCGCTGCTTGACATCTATGAAACATGGAGTTTGTGTCAACTGGTATTTGCTGCATGTTATAAAATTGTTAGGTAGTTAGGCTCTAGATATCCATTAGAACGTGGAGTAACAATTTATTTAGCTATATAAATTGATGATATTGCACCAAACTTATTTGACAAATTACATTAAAAAATATTGATATCTGTCTTAGATATCCCAATGTAGTCTGAACCTAGTGAATTTCAACTTTTAAGCTATATTCCTTAACCTAACTAGGTACTATATTCTAAGTCATAGGAGTAGGTATTAGACTTAACTTAAAGGTCCTCTCCAGGCTCCGGGAAAAAAATGAGTTTATAAAATAATATTATTGAATTAAGGTCTACGATCATTATTCCACAAACCTCATACAATTCTGTTCAGTATATATTTTATAATTTGTTTTCTAATACTCTGTGAGCAACAATTGAGCGAATCACTAATCTGATGCTCAAGAAGAAGATTGTACACTCTTTGTTTTGATTACAAATTTGAACTTTATAAACAAACAATGCGTTTTCGGACTTTATTTAAATTATTTTAGATAATTTTTTTTTTCTAAAGTATATAAACGTTTCTATGATAAGTTTATTCAATTTTATACCTTTACACGAATATTAAATGGATTTTTAATTAAATACCTAGTTGACAATCAAAACAAATGGTGTACATTCTTTTTCTTCAGACTGAAAATTTCTTAAATTAGTAAGTCAGAAGTAAAATAGGTTTTGTAGAGTTTTGATTATAAAAAACTTTGAAAGCATATAAAATTAAAAAATATGCTACCAAATTCGATGCGGTTTGCGGCAAAATGATAAGAAACATTAGGCTCGTTGAATGAAGCAATAAAAATATTTGCTTGGAGGGGACCTTTAACTTAGCTATGTGGATTAAATCAAGAGGTTTACAATTTTTCTTAATGCTTGTAGGAAAAGGTATTTTATGCATTTTCCCATTACAGGAGTGTTCACACACGCCTTCTATAGCTTTTAATTTACTATCCAGACCATTTACTGATATAGTTCGGATCATTTTAGTCAAGTTATCTTTACCTATATGACCGAGCCTTCTGTGCCATAGAATGTTTACTTTATTTTGATCAACCGTTACTGCAGCTTTATGAACTAAAGTATTTAGATAATAGAGTTGACCAACACAGTTAACCTCAGCAATTAACTCTTTATTTTCGTTCAAAATTTTACATTTATCATATTCAAAAATAATAGATTTATTATTACTTGTCATTTTTGACACTGATAGTAGATTAAAAGCTAGATTTGGCACATATAGTACATCATTTATTTTACATGTTCTAATTCCACCACCTGGTATATTCACAATAACAGAAACATTTCCTAGTGAAATAGCTTGTAAGACATCTCCATTACCTACTTTAACATTGATAGGTTTGCTAATATTTGCAAAATCTTTACATAAATTTTTATCACCACTCATGTGTGATGAAGAGCCTGAATCTATTATCCAAATATTACTGTCGGTATATTTGTTACAAAGAGAGATATCATTAGCATACATTGTGTGATTTAGTTCTATATGACTTACATTTACACCATTTGGCTGATTTTGAGTTCTGTTATTTTGAGAATACCGTTTAAATTTAAAGCAGTCTCTCTTGAGGTGTCCCATTTTTTTGCAAAAATGGCAAATGATGGACTGTTTATTTACTACAGTATCATTCTGAGTATTGGATAATGCCAATGCATTATTGGATTTAATACTCAACTTTTCAGCTTCTCTCCGGAGTGTGTCAGCTACGGTAATCCAGTTAGGGATGTCTGTCTGAGCTTCAAGTGCGGTGACAAGCACTTCAAACTGTTCTGGTAGTGATGAAAGGAGACAAATAACTTTATCCTCTTCACTGATCACTTGATTTAACAAGGCAAGCTCTTGAAAAACTTCAGTTAGTTCTTTCAAATGAAAGTCGAGTAGTTCGGGAGACTTCAATTTTAGATTGTAGAGCTTTTTCTTCAGACGAAATTTGTTCGCCCACGTGTTTTTCTGAAACGTTTCTTGAAGGGTGGTCCAGACAGCGTGTGGATCCGTCGGTTGTCCAACTAAGTACAATTGATCCGGTGAAATAGATAGTACTATATCTGCCAGAGCCTTATTATAATTATTAGCATAGGCATTCTTCACATCAGTTGAAGCTGAATCAATTGGAACTGGTTTAGATCCATCAGCAAAATCCATCAGTTTCTCTCGTAAGAGATACATCTTCATTTGTATCCTCCATGTAGGGTAATTATTTCCGTCTAGGGGAACAATCCCCTGTAACTTATTTGAAGACATGTTTTCAAAGTATTTATTATCATTCAATACTTAACAAACATAAACAAACAAAGCAGTTAAATTGATTTACTGTTTAACTGAATTGATGTTTTAAAAATTATTCTAATTCATAAGAATAATTTCACAGAATATAATTATTAATATTCAATTGGAACAGCAACACAAGTCTTAGTTCGCAAGAACCTTTTGTTGAAAGACTGTTTACCAAAGGATAAGGTCACAGATTTAAAGATAATTTGTGACCTCTCTTGACACCTCTTCCGCACGAATACTAAATAATTATACTATACGAAACAAGTACATTTTCGCTCAAGCAGTCAATATAATCGACCTCATTAGCGCGTTAATTAATACGATATGCTTACACTATCGTTCGTGCGTATATGTTTCATTTAGTTTAGCACTTGTTCACTGTACATCGTTCCTATTGATTACTATATAATAGACTTCTCATTGTTAAACATAATTTGATTTATAAACTCTTATCGTTCTCTGGGCCCATAACCTGTTAGAATTAGGTTAAATTACAGTGGGTTAACAACGCTAAGACATAGAGTTTATTTAAAGAGTTTATATGTTATACAGAGAGAAGAATATTAGAGAGATGGGAGGATCACATCTCTCTCTGAGTAATGCAAAAACAGACTGCCTTCAGAAACTGCAAGCAGTGTTATTTAACACTAGCCGGATATGTAATAGACTTTAGACCTTACGTCCGTTTCTCATAAAAGTAATACATGGTTATTTAAACAAAAGGTAATTTAATATAGCTGAGCTAGTCTAACAGGAAGTTAACATTAAACATATATAAGAGTGTGTAATACATTTAACTAAAATTTCAACATAAAATCTATCTGCTTGCTCTCCAGAAGCACTTTTTTTTGTTTATGTATAATATTATGTATGATTTTTTTTCTTTCAAACTTTATATGTAGATCCATCATGTGTAACATTTTTATTTTATATAGGTTGCCCTGAAAGCATTTAGTATATCGGGCCTTAATGCTTCATCTGTATAATTTGTTATTTTTTGTCATTTAGTTAGTGTGAGAGAGTAATCCCGACTCTCTTGCATACATTTTTAGGAAACATTATGTTTAAATAAATAAATATTCCTGAAGTTATGTATCATTTTGCAACGGTTAATGATGCTAAACACTTTCAATAAATACTGTACACATTTTAGTATTCATAATTTCAACCTTTTCTATTTTTTTCTTTAAATAAAATCATTATTTTCTAGACTGAAAATTCTGAGACCTAATTTTCCGCGACAGAATTTGCCTAGAACCATAACAACCCTAACCTTGCCATAGGAACATATCTTCGGGGTTTACATGAGCGATTAACTTCAAAAAAAAAACTCTAGTACCTAAATTTGCTGTAGTAATTCTTGTTCTATAAAAATAAGAAAACCTGGGAAATATAAAATTTAAAAACAGTAGTACAATGATTAATAGTAAATAGCGATGAAAATATGAAATTGTTATTATAAATCACTAATTAGAAACCAGGACGGTTAGGCGCAGCTATTCGAAGTAATTCAACTTCATCAATAATTCGATCATTTTAATAATTAATTCGAAAACTATAAGCAATTTTATCATTCGAGCAATTGTTAATTAGATTCGATTAATTGTGTTTAATTTACCTAAAACCTTATCAAGGTATGACCAAAATAGATAAGAAGTAAAAAAAGGGATACCATAATTTGAATGATTGAATTTGTAATAACTCTTATTTATTAGAATTCTAAAAAATAGTAAAACATACTAAAAGTATTTTGATTGGTTTATCAATAGAGTATTGCCATATAAAGTTATTGAAAGATGAAAGAGACGTTATATTAATGTAATGTCTCAGAAATTGATTTCGACCAATACAATTGATTTTAATGTTGACTACAAATTACAGTGTCAAATCCATTATCTTTTAATATATTCGTCAAAATACATGTTTAAATATATAATTTTATGGATAATTTAATGACTCACAAGTTTCCATTGCTAAAACAAATAATGATATTTAAAAATCAAGGAATTACGAATTTTATCAAATAAGTTAAACGGATAAAATACTAGCTATATCCAGGAGCTATTTTTGTTCTAGTTCAATTACTGAATTATCAAATAATGTTACATATTCGTAATTTAATTATTCATCTATTTAATGATATGGGATAAATTTTCTGAATCAATTTTACAATGGATAAAAACGTTAACTTAAGTTAACTAATATTTGGTATTATGGAAACAAATTGTGTAGAATTCGTCCTGTTTAGTATACATACGTATATCGGGAGCAAGTAAAGATGACTGACCAGGGTCCGTTAACTTTACTAGTTTAAATTCTGGTCCGTTTTGTTTACTAGCTTTAATTCTGGTATGTTTTCTTTACTTTGTTAAATTATTAATATTTGACCAATAATTGGGATAAGAACATAATTTTGAACATAAGATACCACATTAAAGGATTTAAGCAGAATTTTTTTCCATTTTTCAAAATGGATCACGTTTTTCAATCTATTCTTTCAATTAATAAAATATGCAAAATTAATGTATAATCATTAATAGTATCATTTATAAGGTTGTATTTTTCTAAAATACTAAATCAAATATTTTTTATAGGCTAAAACATGTTTTCTGGTCCGTTAACTTAACTAGCTTATTTTCTGGTCCGTTATCTTTACTAGCTTAATTCCTGGTCCGTTAACTTCACCAGCTTCATTTCTGGTCTGTTAACTTTACTTGGACCGTTATCTTTACTTGCTCCATATATTGTAGTTATTTCATGCAATTTTTTATAATCACAATTTCAGTCGTGCGGGAGCCAGCAAGACGAAAAATGAAGACTGTTCACCTGGTAAAACACATGTCAGGGTGCTGCGGTCTTCAGTAGCAGCATATAGACC
>CANNZV010003012.1:23-66038 GCA_947561585.1 Caprella mutica
GAACTATACAAGAAAAATTTACTTATGGGGCTATATGGCCAAATTAAGCCTAAGCTTTACGGGCAACCTAATTATTTACTTACTAAAAGAATAAAAACAAAATACGTCACGTGGATTTTGGCCACTTGAATCTGATACATACATACTTCATGTAAAATTTGTTCATTAAATTTAGCACAATTTTTTAATTTCACTTTTATACATAACAAATTATATATAATAAAAAGTTCATAACTCGTGTCCAAACATAAATAGTAATAAACTCTTATCGAAGAAATAAAATGATAATGTTTCAAATAGAAAACACACTAATGAGAAAAGAGTCACTGTCATGATGTACTATCAGAGAAAAGAGTCACTGTGATGATGTACTATCAGAGAAAAGAGTCACTGTAATGATGTACTATCGGAGAAAAGAGTCACTGTGATGATGTACTATCAGAGAAACGAGTGAATGTGATGATGTACTATCAGAGAAAAGAGTCAATGTGATGATATACTATCAGCTAAGAGTGTCACTGTGATGATTAACTATCAGAGAAAAGAGTCACTGCGATGGTGTACTATCAGAGAAAAGAGTCACTGTGATGATGTACTATCAGAGAAAAAAGAGTCACTGTGATGATGTACTATCAGAGAAAAGAGTCACTGTGATGATGTACTATCAGAGAAAAGAGTCACTGTCATGATGTACTATCGGAGAAAAGAGTCACTGTGATGATGTACTATCAGAGAAAAGAGTCACTGTCATGTTGTACTATCGGAGAAAAGAGTCACTGTGATGATGTACTATCAGAGAAAAGAGTCACTGTGATGATGTACTATCGGAGAAAAGAGTCACTGTGATGATGTACTATCAGAGAAAAGAGTCACTGTAATGATGTACTATCGGAGAAAAGAGTCACTGTGATGATGTACTATCAGAGAAAAGAGTCACTGTCATGATGTACTATCGGAGAAAAGAGTCACTGTGATGATGTACTATCAGAGAAAAGAGTCACTGTGATGATGTACTATCAGAGAAAAGAGTCACTGTGATGATGTACTATCAGAGAAAAGAGTTACTGTGATGATGTACTATCAGAGAAAAGAGTCACTGTGATGATGTACTATCAGAGAAAAGAGTCACTGTGATGATGTACTATCAGAGAAAAGTCACTGTGATGATTAAGAAAGAGTCACTGCATGCTACCAATTTCACAATTACAGTTTTCTAATTTTCTACTATTATATCAAATTTTATGCATTTGTTATTGTCTGATTTAAAAATACCTTCATTCTACAAGCAATGCAATAGTAAAGTCTCCCTTTGGAATTAGGAAATTATTAAACTGTCAAAATAATCAATACAGATTCACTTTTGTTTGACTGTACACAATTGTTTCCGAGCAATTCACCTAAAACTATCTGAAAGAAAATTGTTAGAGTAACTCTAACAGTAAACAATTGTACAGCTGAAATAGTGGTAGCCTGTTTTGCCAAATCAACAGAGCTTCTGTTTAACAAACAGTTGATATGCAAAGCACTTCATTTATCAGTTGAGAAAAATATCAACTAAGATCAAGTAATAGTAACTAAAAAAACATTGAATAATACTATTCACAACTTCTGAGCAGCATGTACATAGTACAGTTTATTCAAGATGTTAATAAAAATCTCAATGTTAAAATTTTATAATAGAAAAATGTGTAAAAACCCACTATTTTTCAAGATAGAAACCATATTTCACTAAATTCCTACTGCTTTACATCTATTAGACTTATTTTTTATGAATCAATTCAACTATTTCTTCAACTAATCTACAGTAACTATGCTTTAGCCCAATTAATACATGAGAGTTCAAAATATCCACTAGTTATTATAACTCTCAAAGAGAAGTGAGAGGTGTTGTTAATTTCACAGCTTGCAATGACAGTTGCATTGCCCCGTAAGATCGTATCTGCATTGCAATTTTTATAATATTTTCTGACGTTAAGAGCTCTCTGACTGCATTGGGTGAATAAAAACTAGGCCTAAAGGATCGATGGATATCAGTACTTCATGTTAAACGATCAGGATTGCAGTGAAGGGGAGAATAAGTAGATTTCCGCATTTAGTTCTATAATATATGGATAAAATTTCATGATTTAAATTTATTACCTTCAGCGAGAATTCATGGCGGGGACTTCGATAGTCAGAAGGGGACCTTCTTGAATATCTATGGCCATGATTCAATCTCTCTTCTTTTTAATAGTCAGATCTAATTAGCTCCAAAGAAATACAGATGCTGAAAATGTATTGAATACAAATCATCTGTTCTGATTAACTATACAGCAGGAAAAACTCCTATTGATTCATTCAGTCAGTACCTGCGTGATGTTCATCCAATCTCTCCCACTACGCTTTAACACTTTCATTGCCCAGTGACTGTACCTCAGACTCCATCTCATCTCTCTTTCTATTAGAATCCAAACACACACAGCCTAACTTAGTAATTTTAGTTACCAGAGCATGCTAGCATTGGTAAGGTGCACGTGACACCCCGCGTGACGATAAGCAAGGTACCATTGGGAGTCTCATTAACTCCAAATTAAAGGACGTACTAGAGAGTAATTTACCTAATTACATTGGAAGATGAAATGAGATACTCTGATAAAAGATAATCTATCAGACATGATATAGGAACGAGAAAATTAGAGTATCATGTACACGCACGAGTAACTTCAATATAATGATATGGTGTGAATTACACACGAATACTGTCACTGCAATACACATTACTGGAAAGTAATCATATCATGTGATAACTTCATCAAGTTATGGGAAGCCGGTCCCCTCCATACACCGTTACTAGATAGTCAAACTGTTATAAACGCTGTGGTATTACAGTGAAGACCTTGTGTAGTAATGTACAGTCTTTTAGAGTTATCATTTAGTATTTTTGTTGTATTACATCCCTGAAATAAGACTAACTTAGGTGCAGAACTTATGAAGTCAGAGAATATAAGCTACACATAATGACTTGAGTAAAAGTAATTATAGTGTTTTGAATTAACACTAGATGATCAGTTTAGGGTAAATCTAAAGTAAACCCAGAGATCACAAAACTCATTTAGTAACGTCACACATTACTCACATATCTATTATAGAATACACTTTTAATTATATACTTTGCAGTAAATATATATATCAGGGTTTCTCTCCCGGGATCCCGAGATCCCGGGATCCCGGTCGATTTTTACCTGTTTTTTTATCCCGGGATAAATTGATCCGTCCCGGGAAATCCCGGGATAAATATATAATTAATTTCCATTATTTTGTTTCAAAATACACGAAATACATAAAGTGGTATATACATCCTCATTAGTTATTAACATTAATTCGTAAATTGTAGATAGAAATAAACGATAATGACATAAATTTCAATATTTTAAATTATAATTATTATGCCACGAAGCACCCTTAATTTTTATTAATCTGGTAATTTGAAATCTTTTCTCTTCACATAGGGAACAAAAATAGATTAATTAGTTATTTGTAATCTTTCAAATGCTTTACGATATTTCCGAAGATTAAATTAAGTTAAGCAAATAGTATGAATAATGAGTAGAATAACTATAACAGTTCTTTGGAATCAAATTGTTACTATAACTCTATAATAATTAAATTACATATCAAAATTACATCTGCAGTTAATAGTTACCAAGATAATATATATGTTCTTGGAATTTTCCAAGTGTGAATTTTCCTTGCTGTAATTCTCTCCGAATATTGTAAATTTGTGTATATATTGGTAAATTCTAAATTTAAAATTCATGTTTTGAAGTTTGAAGGTTAATAGATATGAACATATATTTTGTTATAGGATCGAAAATGGAACAAACCTTTTGAAAAAGAGGTGTTCAGAATTCAGACCAAAAAAAAAATATTATTGAAGAAATTTCCTATTTCATATTATATTCATTTACATTCTATTTAGGTTTAATGGAAGCATAGAGAGATTAAATTTAAAGTGAATTCAAATGATTATTTGACGTGAACTTATAAAAATAAATTAAATTGCTACTATAGTAGGTTAGAACAATGGTTCTTAAAACCATATACTACGTGAATTTTATTTTTTCTGTTGGAGTAATGTGATATTCAATGAAAAAAAATATTGGAGGTACCTCACCTCACTTGTTCTCTACAGGTCATTCACATAACACTTCGTGGTCAGAACAACAAAAAACTCTCCAAGATCAGAATATATATATAAATAACTGTACTGTTTTAATGAAAAAAAAAATCCCGGAACTTCCCGGGATCCCGGGATGAACACGATTTTTGTCCCGGAATCCTGGGACAAGCAAAAGTGGCCAATATGAGAAACCCCAATATATGTCACGGAAACAAAATACAGTATGGGCCACAAAAATGTTTACGATTTTTCAAATACTTGTATATCGTTAGCCAATTGACGAAAAAACTGTATCTTGGTTCCTTTTTCTTCGCCTCTTATTGTACTATTATCAGGTAAAAGAAAATCTCAACTGAGAGACATACTTTAAGAACATGTAAGCAAAGAGTGAGGGTGATTATTTTTGTCATTGTGCGAAAGTTATTCTTAGAGCTAACTCTGTGATTCTACTAACTAAAAGGCAGTGAAAAAAGGGGAAAAAATTACAATGGTATACATTATATGTAAAACAGGGTGCTCAAAATTCTTCCTATGGAACTATTTGGAAATAGAACAACTTCAGTGACATCTTGATCTCATTGAAGTTTTCACTCTGAATATTTGTTCTTCGCTTGTTCATTGCATGGTTAAAGCCCGCTTCACACTTGCATTTTTAACACTGCAGTAAAAAAGCTCTTCTTAAAATATGTTTACACTTGCATTTTTTTATCGCTGATGGAAAAGTCACATTAAATTTTTACGTCAGTGATGAAAAATGAATCTGTGAGCACATTTTAAGAAGAGCTTTTTTCCGCGCTGTAAAAAAGGCAATAGTGATGCGGACCTCAACCATGCAATGAACAAGCGAAGAACAAATATTCAGAGTGAAAACGCAAATGTCACTCAAGTTGTTCTATTTCCAATTAGTTTCCATGGAAGCAGTGAAAGCACCCTGTATTAAAATGCATACCATAATAATTTTTCTCCTTTTATTCACTGCCTTTTAGTAAGTAAAATCACAGAGTTAGCTCTAATTAAGAATGACCTTCGCACAATGAAAAAATAATCACCGTCACTCTTTGCTTACCTGTTCTTAAACTATTATGTCTATCAGTTCACGATTGATTTTATCTGTTAATAGTACAATAAAAGGCGGAGAAAAAGAGACAAAGATACAGTTTTCTCGTCCATTGGCTAATGATTTACAAGTTTTTGAAAAAGCGGAAACATATTTGTGGCCCATACTGTATAATATCTCCATCTCCTCTTTCTTCGTGAGTTTACTCTCTATGCTGTGTCTCTGTAGGCCTATGCTGTGTCTCTGTAGGCCTATGCTGTGTCTCTGTAGGCCTTTGCTGTGTCTCTGTAGGTCTACTGACGCTCACACTGACATCAAAAGGGTAAAACAGATTGAGGAAACCTGATGAGACAGTTAATGATGTGGAGAACAATTACAGTGGTTTGAATAAAAAAGAGATATAAAATAGACTAAAGAAGATTTTAAAAAAAGGTAAAAGAGATATTTCGTCCAATAATAATTCTATCGAATCTCTAGAAGTGTTTTCCATACTTTGAAAAGTAGCCTTGGACACAATTTAAATAAATATTATATCATAGATAATCATTGAATATTTCATGATTAATGATAGAACTACTTTGACGTGTTCCAATTATTTTATCATTGGAGTATTTATTTGTACTTAGAATAACAGGTAATATCTTGAATTTCCTAAATATATTAATAGTACATATACTTCTTCAAATCATTCCATAAATTTATGGAGAAGACAAAAATTACAAATCCAGATAATCTTGATGTTTTCAAGGTGCAGAAGAATTCCTTTATATGTAATAATAATAGTAATAGTGTAATAATAGTGTAATAACAATAATAGTGAATGTAGTATCATGGTCACAAATGAGCATTTTATGGCAGCCTAAAGAACATTTGTTCACTATAGTATAGAGGATACTGCCTCAACATACATTTTCCATCATACAGTTTCCTAATAAATGAATAGATTTCACTTTGAAGATATTCAATTATCAGTATATATATTTCAATTACACTATATTTTGTTTTCTTCAATATTAATTTTTTGCTGAAATCTTCAACACTTTTGTCCCTTGAGGGTTGTAGTAATATTTGTATCGAACATTGTTCTATTGTATTCGATACACTGTGTCTTCGGCAGATACCCCATGAGAGAAAACAGATACATGCTACCAATCATCCGTAAACTTCTATTATCTAACAAGAAAAAGAGCAGCATGAGGCAGTCAAAACAATCCAGGTTTTAAAAGCTTACAATTAGATACTCTTACTTTTATATAAGTTCAATGATGATATATCTCTTATACAGTTTATAGTTGGTAAATCCAGGTGTCAATCCCCTCTTTGTTGGTCATTAGCAGCTACAAGTGTAACTCACGGTCAGGTGACCAGAGGTAGAAACACCTGACCGTTTGGATTATAGAGACTAGGTTATAAACAGGGGAATAATATCAGTATCAAGTCCCGATATTATAAATCCCCGATCATCGCTTTTTTTATTAGTAATTTTAATAATCATATTAAATTAATTCGATGAAAATCAAATCGTTATTTTATCATAAATTCAAAATATATCGTCTTTAGTCGGTTATTACCGCCAAAAAATACGGACAATAATTTCATGGTCAAGTCCCGAAAATATTATCACCAATCATTGGTTTACAATCGGTGATTATATTTGATGATAAAAAGATATTCTATTAAAAAGTACAAATTATTATTATGAACTATTGCACGTAAAGGCTATTGACTTTCGTCGGACATTTCCAACAAGAAATTTTGACGATATAAGTTTATAGCGAAATTTTTTGAGATTTTCCTATAATAATACGATCAATATCCACCGTAATGAAAAATAACAGATTAAGACTTAGTTTTCTCAACAGGTTATATCCACTCTCTCACAAAAATGAAGTAAGTTCAATCTATAACAGGGAGTGACTAACGTGTTACACATTCAGGAAGAGGTATGGTGGGGCCATAGAAGATTGTGCCTTTTTACTCTTCGCTACATAGAGAGAGGTATGGTGGGGCCATAGATGATTGTCCCTTCTTAATCTTCACTACATAAAGCTAGAGAGGGATAGTGGGGCAATAGAAAACGTCCCCCATCTTAATCTTAAGCTAGAAAAGTTAATCTCAGGAAGTCAAAACAGATGAAACTTCACGCTGAATCGAACACATTCAATTGTACCAAACTGGTGTAGGAATTGACTAAAAAGAAAAAATGAATGCAATGGTATAAATGTTAAATTTCAGTAAATATTATTAGAGTTTAGTCAGGGAAAAACTTTATCTATAGTAAAATGATTTCATTAACTATTGGAATTATAATATTTCATTTTTATTTCCTTAGATTTTAAGTCAAATGTAGTTGATCTTCCCGTTCCATTTTTATTTATAATTATGTAAACTTTTAAAATATTCACGACATATACATTTAAAGGTATACTTCGTTCGTGATGTGTTCTAGAAATTTATTCATGCTCAAATCTCTAATTTCATTCTTCTGTAGTTCACTTATTATTCTCCACAATAACTAACTTTACAATACAATATTATATGACATCATTTACCTGATTGAACATTGCACCACTAGACATATCTTCATAACTAGACAGTAAGTAACTCATCGTTCTATGAATCTATGCAAATTACTTTTGATTAGTTTCCTAATTCAATATTCATTAAACAGATCACATGAGTAACTACCATCATATGATGAAAAACTGTAGCCTTATCAATGCATTGTGAAGATGGATGAAAATTTGATTAAGTCTATGGGATATAACTATGAAATTGAAAATTTATTGAAATTAAATCAAACGTGAACAATATACAAGATGTATTATCTTTGTGTTCAGCATTTAAACTATACAATTTTTTTTAAATATTGGTTTGATTTGAATTCAGTTGTCTCTAAAAAATGATCTCAAGACTTCAGAATTTTTTTCATTATATACTTATATTGTATATATACGTATCTATGTTAATTGTACAAGATCTTATCATGAACAACTATGCAGCAAGATCGGTATTTGCTGAAAAAATATCAGATATGATTTTACACATACCGGATTTCTTTCAGCACCTTATTTTTATAGCATCTATTACACATTTTCATATCCACAGGGCAATAAACACTCACAATTGTCGTTAATGGTGCACTACTAACCCTCACTGGACAGCAGAGAAGCCACTTGATTTACCTCCAACAACCCTGTGGGCCACTATAATTATGGATGAGTGAATTTTCCGCTCAGTTTCTATTGACTCAAAAGCTGACAGTTATCTCGATTTCTGACTATTGACTTTTTTTTATTTCATCTGACCAAGAAAATAGTCTATATATAAAACGGAGCCCGAAACATTGGTCAAGATCTGTCAGACAGTGGCTGAATGAAAAGTTTCCCCAACAGGTGAATTGTGAGAGGTTCAGATGAGAACGTGAACATTAAATGGGCTCCAGGATTAACTGATCTAACACTTTCTGTATTTATTCTATTGGAATGAGTTGAAGAACATAATCCTTCAACGATTTGTAGAAATATCTTTGGAAATGTTGTAAAAACGATAATTTGGTTCCAGACTCGTCTAAATTTAGTCATCCAAAGTAATGGCAACAAAGCTAAAATATATCCTTTGTAAGTCATAAATAATACAATTGTAATATTTTGAAATTGAGAATGTACATTAAGGAAGTTATTATTGTTTCAAATATGGAAAACTACGAAAATACACCCTGCTTAAGTTACAACATATTAAATTAGACTACATTTAAACTTGTATATCTCGATAAAAACAATTAATCTTTATTTTTTATTTTGTTCAGATAATAGCTGGTACTTTAATTTGCTGTCTAACTGTACGAACACGGTGTTCTTCTTCATTGCATTTATTATTCTGTCGATGGTTAATCAGTATCTGTTCAGGTCAGATGACTATTGATTGATTAGTCAATATATGGTTAGTAGGTCAGAGAGATACATAGTTCTGAACATGTTCAGAACATGTTATACTTTGTAATAATGTGAGTCGTCATAATTCTCTTCCAGGTATTTAGTGACTCATAGTTCATTATTATTGCGTCAGACAGAAGGATTGGGATCGACTGGTAATGATGAGTATATATATATATATACAATGAATACCTAATATGGAAATAGGGATAATAATTCTATAACATTTTGTCACAAAGAAGAAAAATAAAAATGAAGATAAAAATATTCTTGAAAATGATGAATATTATTGCGAAATGTATTATTGTATTGAATAAAGAAAATCTTTCTTCTACTACTTCTTTATTTTCTTAAAAGATAGTGTCGGCAATTAATGAAGTGTATAATTATTAAATGTTTTCAGTGAAGTATTGTTTGTTTTCTGTTAATTGAACTGTGAATAAAATGCCTTTACTGCAAATGGTTTTTGAAGCTACGAATATCTGAAAAAAGATAATTTCTTCATTTTGTTCTTATGTAAGATTGGTTTCTCGGATGTTATTAAATATACAAACGTTGTTCCAGTATTTTATACAATTTAGTGAAAATGTTGAAATGTAGTTACTTTGTTATTTGGTAATTTTTCATATTTTGTTGGAAATTTTGTCTTTTTGTGATAAATTTAATGAACTGAATATTTTTCCTCAATATATATTACTAACTATATATTAAAAGAAAACGGTATAGTTATATATTATAGTGTGGAATATATAGAATGGGTACGGCTCATATATTCTGCCAAATCCATATTCATGAATATATTCAGTTTATCAAATAATTATATTTTAGTTAATGGTTTATCTAATAATAATCAATTTTAAAGTTGAATTATACAGTACCAATTAATCACATGGAATCAACCCTTTGCTACAATTCTCCAACATTTTAACTAATTTCGTTTAAAAGTCTGCCATTGATTGGTAAAAGTGATATTTCGTAATGAAATGACATACCTGTTTGCTAATTAGTTTACCTTTATACTTTAAATGTTAGGCCTACTTACTTCACTAGCATTAAAAAGGTAAGAGTTAGTTTCTAATTATTTATCAGGGGAAGGTAACTCTTTCCATGTTTTAATGTCATGGGATACGAAACTAATTAGTGGAGTGAAGTCGAAAATATATTTATACGCTACATATAGTATATGGTTCGCTTCACACTTGCGTTTTTTAACACCGCTATAAAAGTTCTCCCTAAAATATGTTCACACTTGCGTTTTATAATCGTTGAAGGAAAAATTTAATATGATTTCAGTGACAATTGTAAGCGCAAGTGTGAACACATTTTAAGAAGAGATTTTTTTCTGTGTGAACGCGAGTGTGTGAACGCCTTGAATTGGAACAAAAAGGGAATGCTATGAATTATCAGATTGTTTCGAATATTCGATCATATCAGACAAAATATATGACAGTTATCATAAAATGCTTATTTCAAATGGTATTCATGATTCCTGTGGTAATCTGGGTACTAATAGAAATAACGAGGTAAATCATAATTACTATATTGTTGCTATACTATCTATATTCAAAGTTTTATCTCATAACATAAATGTTAACTTTTTAAAAGTATCGTTCTTTCACTTTCCATCAAATGAAAAATTTTCAGATGATGGTGTATGATTGAATAAATCAGTAAAGTGTGAACTCCACGTGCAAGCAACTGCATTATTAAACTAAATCAACTGGAAACTAAATGTGAACTAACAATTTGATAAAATTAGTTAACTGATCATAGAAGTCAATTTCTTCAAAAAATCTATATTTTTAGATAACTTTTCAGCTCAAACAGAATCAAGTTATCAAATTTTGAAAAATGTTAAATATTCAAAAAAGAAAGCAGTTATTATAACATTTGATTATCATTTATTTAACAGTTTAGATTTAAGATGGTAGAAAATAATATATTTTATAAATTTTTTTTTCTTGCCACCGACACAGTAAACGTAATATTTGTGTTCAATTCTGCCAGGCATATAACAGATATGCATCTGGGGATGGAAATTTGGGATAGATGTTGTATTTTATATTTTCTATATGCATTCAGAATATATATTTGATGATACTTCATAATATAGGGGAGGATGGTCATCAATGGGACACTGGGAACAATGGGACATGCTGAATAACTTTTTAATTTGAGGGTAATTTTTAACGAAATCTTAGTGGTAAATTAGGCATACTTTAGTGCATTCACTCGCATTGCATTCAGCGGTTGGGGTGCAGTCAGCTCTGTGTAAAAACGAAAACGTATTTTAGAGGTGGGAAAACTAAATTTTTCGTACTTTGTTTCAATTGTTATAAATCTTGTTATTTAACATATAAGCTTACGGCATTTTTCTATAATATTAAGTAATATGTAAAATATGATCTTATGAAAGGATTACCTTTATACTTTTGTAGTTGAGCCGCTATACCCATATGTTTTCAAAATGGCGTCATGGTGATCATTGGGACACAAAATTTGGTTAACAATGGGACAGTGTCCTATTGTCAACCAAACCGTCTTGTTATTCCATATGAATCAATAAATATCTAGTTTTGATACAATAACGTGAACTGTAGCTTCAGGGCTTCTTTTAGAAACAGAGCTTCCAGCTGAAGCTGTACTTTCGACCATGTTTAAGGGCTTTAGCAATCTGAGGTCATCACAAACCACTGCATAGAAAACAAATTTCACTAATAAAAGAAAAAGACGCAGCATGATTGCAACGGATACACCAGAGAAAGAAGAGCTTTTTGCTGGTGCCACTTAGGATAGGGCCTTTGAAATCACTTCATATAGTATCCGCCGTAGATGGCCTGTGAACTCTTGTTCTTGGTCTGGTATAGAACCCTTAATCTAACTGATCCATTCGTCTGAAGAATTTATACGCTACCGAAAACGTTGGAAATGAAGATTTATGCAATTGTAGAATTTGATGCGACTTCTAAAACGTATTCTGTTGGCCAAAAGCATGAAAAAGATATATACGAAATATTGATGTTAGGCGAAGATTCAAGTGCAATGAGCTTAATTTTCCAAATATTCCTGACATGGCTTCGATGAAGCTAGAGGACATTAAACTGATATTATATGAACAAAACTAAGTGTGGGACAACCTAAAGAGATAATTCGAACTTGAAATTTGACCATAACCTCACCAATAAACAAGTTTGATAAACTGTCCCATCGTTCACCAGGGTATGTCCCATTGTTCACCAGTGCTGTTATACAATGGGACAATTTTTTTGTTTTTTATTTAATTAATTTCTAGTCAACAGAATATGTGATAGCATTCGAGTTAGTTTCATTTTATAAAGGAATATCTATATTACACATGGATTTTTTATTTTTCGTACTTTGCTCATAGTAAATAAAATATCAATCTTTCTGTGTTTTTTGTCCCATTGATGACCATCCTCCCCTACGTATTTCGTCTTGAATTATTCAGCATAATAATGGAAATAATTGTAACATTCATCAACTCATTAAGTTATTTTGTTATCATAATTAAATATTTAGTTTCATCATAATATATTTATAAGTCAATATGTATCATACATACTTTACTAACTTTGTATATACAAATATAAAGGGAACACATATTATTTGTATAAATAATATGTGTAAATATGTTATATTCTATAGTCAATATTCACATTGAATTCAAATATATATATGTGTTACATCAACTCATTAGTATTCTTCTCACTGGCAAGGAAGTGAGTAAATTTAATGCACTTGGCTACACCGTTAGAGTGAACAAACAACACACTACTTGTTGATATCAACATGAAACGGTTTATATAATTAGACACCGTTAAGTTTATTTCTATGTCCCATATCTGGAGAGGCCTGAAACTTGTCCAAATTTCTGATTCTAGACTTTAATTTTTCATAATTTCTACTCTTTTTTTTTCTATATAAGAGGAGTGTTTCATCGAAATTTGAGATAATTTTCGAAAAAAAATTGTATGTAAAGACACCTTATAATGTTCCAAATCATGTGTGAAAATATTAGGTATGAAAGTTGTATGCAAGTGCCTTAAAAAGGGGGGAAGGGTGCATTTAGAAAGGAGAGAGGAAGAGCTGGGGGAAGCAGAATTTGAGGGAGGTGAAGAATTCTGCAATATAAAGGTATATTAAGAAGTAGTATTTGTTTGTTATAATCAAGTCTAAGAAAATCAAGTATCTTGCTATCCAAAAAAAGTTAAAATAGTGACTTCCTATAAGTCAATCGTATCCAATGATTCAATCTAATGGAGATAAGTCCTCCATAATAGCTAAGGATGACTTTTTTTCATTTCAAACCCCAATCATTATTTTCTTCAAGTAAAAATATCTTGCATAAAAATGTTTCCGTAAGATTATCCAGAGGGTGGCGTGCTGCTGCAGTTAAAATTACCTTAAAAATATCCATGCAGAAAGAGGATTAGATGAAGTTAATAGAACATTTTTAGGCTAGCATTGCAATAATTAGGATATGCATTATGCAAGTAAGTTATTAAAGAGGATTTAGTATTTTTAAGTTATCTAACTCCCCAATTGTTGCAATTTTCCCGTGTCAAGACAATTCCCAAGAGTATGTATAGCATGTGTGTGACTACAGTCAATAATTCAGTGTACCATCACATATCGATTGATACAAAGAATATTGCAGAAATATATATCTCCTCCTGAAAGAATTTTAATGAGATCATAATTAAGCCAAATTCTCTTCATGATGGAGCATTTTTATGAACAAACTATTAAATATTTTATTTTGAACGAAATTTTGAAATTGCAATTTTACAACCTCGCTTCTTACTTAAGATTATGGAGATATTTATTTAGCACAGCATCTTTTAGTTCCTATGTAGTTGGTTTTTGTACCGTGTTTACTTTATACTGATGAATTTTACATCCACTGTTGACTCAATGATTCATTATTATCATCAAAAATGAGTCATGCAAAGGGGTTCCATGACTCAATTGGTCCTCAGAACCATGCACTCTCTTCCCCCTGTTGCTATTTTTTTTACTTTTTTCCTCTATTGAAGTGAAATGAAGTGAAAAGCCTAATGAAGATAAAAAACAGATGCAGCAATGAAAAACAGCATCAGCTCTTGAATGTAAATCAGAAAATATTTGCATGGCAATAACGATATTGAAGAGGAAAATGAAGGGAAAATTTGCTTTGGAAGTTTGAGTGGTTCATGAGAGGGGGTGTTGAATATATAATATAGAGTCTAAAATTTAGTTTAAAAATGTGAAGTAAGTGTTTACCTTATCCATGTATAGAAATAGTGCATTCACTGCATTGAAAAGAAAACATGTACTGTAGAACTCCTATGTAATGAAATCCTGTATAGCTTAATTAGTTTAAACGACCCTCTGAACGATATTTATCATATTAATAAAGAAAGCTTGAATATCATTACATATTTCTTTGAATATAACTTTCTTTGGTTTGCTATGAATGGCTAACCCGCGCAAAAAATGGATATTCCCAAAACATTGTCGGAATATTCCCAAGGAATATTCCATGATGATCATTTTTCGATATTCAGGAAATGCAGTTTTTTGACACTTTTATGGAATAGTCCCATAAATCACAAGGGAAAATCTAGGGAATCGCAGAGATTAATCTCAATGGAATAATGAAGGAATACCAATGGAATAAGACATTAAAGTAAGAGGGAATATTGAAGGAATACCTATGGAATAAGACATCCAAAGTAAGAGGGAATATCTATGGAATGAGACATCTAAAGTAAGAGGGAATATTGAAGGAATACCTATGGAATAAGACATCTAAATGAGGAGGGAATGTTAAAGGAATACATATGGAAGAGGACATCTAAAGGAAGAGGGAATATTGATGGGATATCTTTTGAATGAGTCATCCAAAGAAAGAGGGAATATTGAAGAAGTACCAATGGAATAAGACATCCAAAATAAGAGGGATCACTGGCCATGTATCACTATTCACTTGAGTGCATAACTTAATTGTCACATAGCTATACACCAAGAAGTTTAACTTGACCAAATAACTGTATAAAAAAATCTAGGAATATTAACACTTTAATTACAGGACACATTGCTTAAATCTAGGTATTTCCACAATTGTCCCTTTGTACTGGGATTAAATGAAAGAAACTAAACATACGTCAATCATTTTATTAAAATATCAAATAGTACATGATTTAAAAAGAGCTAATGTAATCAAGCACAAATTAATTCCTGGGCAACTTGTTTATATGTTGTTGAGGCTCTATTTATGTTCTATAAACTCTCAGTTTTTCACTAGATATTTCTTATTTATTCTATACCGCTATGGTTGTACTTTTCAATTTCAATGTTTTCAATTTTTAGTTAAGAAAAGCTCACAGGTTTCATTTCCCATCACCTTCTCATTTTCCTCTTCCATCTGTTAATGCAGTCAACACTCAACAGTGCTTTCGTATCTTTTTGCAAAATTATTGACCACTACAATTGATTGGTGGTAGCTTAATTTGCTATGAGCTACTTTCCTGTGTGACAACTAGTACAAAGTCTTTTGCATTTTGTTCTTTACATTAACCTGGAGCAAATTTATTCAATCAAGCACTTAATTTTGTCATTATTCTTAAATTCATTGATATTCTCGACTATGAAGTGAATCTAGTGGTGTCAGCGCAGCTATAGTTTTAGTGCATGCACTTCATACTATATAGTTCACACAACGAAATGAAGAGGACATGTCTCTAGATTTGTAACTTCTTAAAGTAAACCATATTGCCAGAAACTGTGACAGTGGTACCTAAAAAGAAATAAAATAATGAATTATCATCTATCAATAATCTGTATTCAATAAGTTAATCCATAAACTAAATAAAAAACATAAGTGATTCGTTCAAATTTTAAAAGATGAAAAAGTAGATAGTAAAGAGAATACAGAATTAGATAAGGAAAAAGGTTTTGAGAAACCATAAGGGTAAAAAAAGTAAAAAAAATCAAATTAAAGTAAAACAAGAAAGGGCTCATGAACGAAGAAAAGCTACTATGAACATTATTAACACTGAAAATCATTATTGGCACTTTTGAAATTTTAATATTAAAATCTAGTCAGTTGAAGAACAGGTCACTGAAGAAATAATTATGAAATTTTATATTTCACTTACAGAGGCTAGAGAATATATATTGTTTAACCTAAGTTATAGCTAAATATTCATAAACATTTCGTAAAATAAATTAACATAGTGAAACCATTTACAATTAAAGTATAAACTGAGTATATATGAATAGAAATAGGCCTACAAACTAAAATAGTACGGTAAGTAGGTTCATGCAGGTAAATTGCAGCATTTTAATTTTTAATTGCATTTCAATTCTGAACCAAAATTCCATTAATGTGTTGCATAGCTATCAAATGGAGCGCAGTGCATGCTATAATTTATTAATTTAAGTTTTTAACGTGTGTTTCGAAGCTATGATGTGTCTGTTGTTAGAAGCCGCAGTTAGTAAGTGTGCCGCAATTTACATGCTTGACCCTACTCTTATTCCGTTATCACCAGATATCAATACTTAACTTTAAACAAAAATTTAAAATTGTTGAGTGATAACTGCTGTTGATGAAATATGAAACAATGGTGTACATACGTTAAACATTTACAATCACAATACTAACCTCTTTTATCTTGAATTGACACTAATTTAACTACTATCTATTATAGCCCGTCTATTACGTCTGAACTGCAGTGCTGCAAGGCGAAAACTAAATTGGATAAAAAATATTTTGGCTACCTGATTCGCAACTTTTAGTAGTTTCGCATTTCATACAAACGAAATAAGATATTTTTGTAGGTACTACTAATTTCTAATAGGGAGCCAGCATTAAATTTACTGATCCGAAACTCTATTCATTTAGAGCGATATTTTTAATTTACTTGGTTGTTTAGTATCTGCTCTAGAACAAAAGACCATAACGCTGACGTTTTGAAATACAAGAGACTGGAAGAAGCAACCAGAAAGGAAACTGACTTATAGAAGAAGTCACATTATAAGTCGGTGACAAAGCTCATGGATGCAGAAAAGCTCCGTGAAGGAGTTTCGTTATTAATGGAAGATGAAAATGGAAGCACATACCTAACACGAAAATCTAACACCTCATAGACGAAGAGCCTAACTCTTGCGCTATTCTCAAAAACTACAAGTAGCGTTGAAAATTATATAGATGTTAAAAATTAGAAGAGAACATATGAAATCCAAATTACAACAGTTCATCTCACAAACTAACGTTTCTTAGTTTTCAAATTAGACAACCAAACTCTAAGGAAATAGAAAAAATCATCGTTCGATTCAATTGACATTCCTTTGTTGTTTGAAATACATACTTTAAATTTCCCGTCTTCCAGGAACATTCCTTCATATAACCCAATGGGATATATTCCTTATCAAAAATATTGAAATAGTTCCAGGGATATTCAAAAGTATTTCTTAGGAAGTAAAATTTTTCATTCGATTCCCGTTACATTCCGTCATTGTTTCACTAAGAATACTGTAGATTCCAAATGTTCCAGGGATATTCCTTCGTTATATTTTTGGGAATACTATTATATGTAACTAGCTTGAAAATTCTTGGGATATTTATGGGATATTCATAATGGAATGCTATCAAAAATATATATTCCATGAATATTCCATTTTGTTTCGCATGGAATACTATAGAAATATGATATTCCCTGAATATCCTAGGATAATATCTGACCGAATACTGTAACTCTCCAATATTCCTGGAATATTCCCTCGTATAAGAATTTGAATAGTATCCAATATTATTGTTACAGGAATATTCCTTCATCATCAAACTGTGAGTGCAGACTAGGAGGGAATATTGTAGATATTAAGGGAATATCCCAGGCATAAAACCTTCTTGCCCGGGAACAGTTTCAGAAAACTGATGGCTCAGGACACTACATTCACTATGCAGTATGAATAAAAGAACTGGTACAAAATTCAAAAAAACACTTGTCCTATTAATGAACCTACGATTTTGTATATTTTAGAAGTTGTTAGTACTTATACTAAAATAACGTGTACCAAAATTCAAGTAAAATTATTGAATAAATAAGGAGAAATAAAAGACGGATATATATGATATTGGCAACTAAGAGAGCAGAGGTGTGATTGGGTGGAGTGTGATGCAATTACAGCGTGGACTGAAGTGTCTTACTGCTTAGGCTAACAAGATGGTATTTCTACGTTGCCACACGTCACCACAATACAATTAATTTAATAATTGACGTGATTTACGCCGATATGTAAATATTTTTAAAATTTTAAATTCAAAAATATTTTTGGTATTTATTTACAAAGTCAAGAAAGGCAATGAATTTAAATAAACGACATGAAAGATATAAAGTATTATAAAAAGGATATGCTTAGAATACACATGTCAAACTCATTATACTGTAGTTTCGTGTGGGTTTCTTTGGCCAATGGAGATTTTTATCAGCTATAACCATATTTTTCGTTTGTTTCTATATTCTTAATAGTTTTTCTAAATGGAGGTCATATGTAGAGAGTGGTGATATTGCTATTGCGCGAGCATATTTCAAACCTATAGTGTATCAATAGAGTAGAATCAGCGGACAATTCTGTACCTACAACTTATTCATGGAGAAACTCTGAATTCATGTATTTTGGCAGATGCAGGTTGCATGATACCTCAGTACACAGAACACTTGCGAAAGGTTTAGTGTTGGAAATTTTTGAATACCGTGTAATAGCGAACGATCATGACATCGAATGGCCTCCGAGAATCACAGATTTAACTGCTTACGGTTATTTCTTGTAGGGTTAATTCATTTATTTGTAAAATGATGTAAACTTCTCCCTACCTGATAATCTGAAACAATAAGGAGAATGAATAATACTTGGTGTGAATTACTTGATATCTGCATGATTCTGATGTGATAAAATGAACAATAAAAGCGGTTTGGAAATGGGTTCAAAACTGTATTGAGAATAAACACTGTTTTATTTTAGATTTTCTTAGTAAGCTATTGTTTTTTCATTAAAACTAAGTAAATACTACTATATACTCATTGAACTTTCAATTTAATTTCTTTTAAAATTATATGAACAAAGTTATTATGAATTGCATGCATTGTTCTAACTGTATATACTAATATATCAGTTTTAAAATTTATTTTTCCTCTAACCAATATTCAAAGTGAATCCAATTACAATTCTTAGTTGATTAAATTCTATTCCAATTTCTATTTCCAAAGACTTAATTGAAGTTTTATTTTCCATAATCCCTGCAGTCCAGACTAAGTTAAACCAGACGGTTTTTTGGGGTTGCTGTTCACTCAGTATTAGGATATCTATTAATTGTAAATTGTAATGCAGCACTCAAACTACTATTACAATAAGAAATATATTAGTGATTGGACAATTTTACAATTTCTTTTGATAGTATTATGGAAGGGTAATAAATATCTCTTTATTAAAATGATAAATTAGGTTTCTGATTTTTGGATTGGCAGTTAATCATATTTAACTTATTGTTGAATAATAATTACGAATAAAAAAATCTTATATGACCGAAAACGGGTGACCAGTCGATAACGCACAAAATACACTAATTATTACTTTGTTTTACACTTTGTTAATGGAAAATCTGATTTCAATAAGTGATTTTTAATGCAAGACCCTTTAAACTATAACTCATCATCAAATTGCCAATATACAACTAACAGGTTGTTTAACAGGTTCAAAACCAAGTATAAAATTCAAAATTACTCCAGTTTTCCCCTGCCTTAAATTTATATTTGTTTTGTGATAACATTACCTATCTTCCTATTACATTATGATCCTAATTTTCATTTTTGAACCTGTCAAACTGCCTGTTTTCCCCTATCGTTAAATTCAAGAGTTCACTGATTGCATTTTTGATGAGAGAAATCAGTGTCATTATTTGATGATGGTGATCAGAGTTGAAAATATTTCAAAATAATCTGAATTCCATCAGGAACTGAATTGAAATATAATTAAAGAGTTGATGCAGTCATTTTTCAGATAATTGGATATGGTAATACGTCAATTAAAGAGATTGAATACACATAAAAAATGTAAACTACATACAAAAATTTGGTAATGTCATTTCAAATTAATTAATATGGTAAACTTGATAGGGAAAGTTATTATTTGAGTATTTAGCGTTATTCATCAGGATTTAATTGACATATTTTTGAACAGTTAGGTAACTTTGATTTGGTGGGAGGGGTGATTTGTAGTAGTTATTAGTTAATAATTGAAGAGCCAGTCTGCTGTTGAGTATTCATATCGAGAGATACTGTGAGTCATTGCATATCATTCTCAGTACTGTTTCTCTGTAGGTAGTTGACTGTAGAAGAGGCATTACCGTAGACTTTTATCAATTTAAATTGCCTACTATTATGCACAATTTGTACCTATTTAGGTTGAAAATTAATTGGATACAAACCATAGCTATAGGAAAGTTCCTCTTGTTTCCGATGATTAAAACATAAAATAGTATAGATAATTTATTCTTACTATATAGTTTTCTTTAATTAATTGAGAGGTGTGTCTACTTTTCGATTACAACTAATCAGGGCAATGCTCACCATGAGTCTCCGCCTACTTTTTACGTAACCACGCCCACATTATTAGCCCATAAACATGACATAAGAATAATATTAAGGAAAAATAATGAGGCTATTATTAACTTACTAATACTTTACACTGATTGTATTTTTCTGATAACAAAGTTTTCTCTATTAGGTGTAGAAATTAATGAATTAAATTTAAAATTAGGGCAAGCTTTAAGTTTTTATTTATTTGATATTCATGATGTAAACGGTCCAAAACTATCAGGACTGTTACATTCCCTATAGTTTTGTACTACACTCATAGAAAACACCAAGTAGGACGAAACTTTACAAACATATGGAATGAACGGAAACTCATGTGTACAAAATAAACTTTTAATTATATTTAAATTATTATGTTATTTTATCACAATATTTGTATTCTTAATTACTCGTTGAATTATGGATAGTACCAATCTTGGAAATAAAAGATCTGAAAGAAAAAATAATGAAAAAGTAAAATCCTAGAAATTTGGAAAACCTATTCGAAAAATTCGTAGGTACTGAATCTAATTTTCAAGATTTTAAAATTCATTTTCGCAGACTTTAGCTGAAATAAACATAATATGTGTTTTTTTATCATGTAGTCTGTAAATGAAAGTTCAACAATAAGATGATTATGGAACAATTACAGAGCTTTCACTTGTTAAATCAATAAATCAAAAACCACGACAATAAATCAACAAAAACAAAAATTGTAAAAAATTCTTTTCCTCCCATTTAAGTTAATTAGAACAAGTTTAGGATATTATGTAATTATGAACTATCAAAATATTAAAAATTGGCACAATTATGTGCCTATTATCAATTTTGGCTGGAGAGCACTGGTCAGACTCCGCCCATTTGGGATTATAATGTTGCCAATTAGTCATTAAATAAATGATTGAAAATATTTTTACCAGGGTACGATTTGAGTTTTGTAAGTTCATATTCCAAGAAATTAGATGTTAATTCTATTTAAATCAATTAACCTTAACAATTGAAGAATGTTTTGAACTTAAAATTAGTTGTTGAACGTTTGAGTTGCCAGATGCCACTAGATAAAAGTTGACATGACTTTAGTCATCAGTATCGTGAGAGTTCTTCCCCTGCTATCAGTCGAGTTCGTGACTCTCTAGCGAAAGGTTGTCTGTGACTCTCTCTCCCTCTGGATGTTCTTCACAGTGAATTATTGTTGTTATTTTGAAGATGTCTGTTCTGCTGAATCTTGTGAATGTTTGTGCCATGCCTTTTGGTGCTCTGGACTTCACTTCTAAAAACTGTTATTGTTCGAAATGTGTGAATTTGGGACACGGATTCAATAATCCGACAAGGAACAACACAGGTGAGTTTTTTTTAATTTAGAAAATTAAAATAATTTTCGTTGATAGATACAAAATCTTATTTTTTGGTTTATTTAATAATGAAAAAAATATATTATTCTTATGCTTTCTTCCTAAACTCTCGGGATAAAATATCAACTTATTTTTAGGACATTTCACATATCGATCGTTTGCCACAACGTTGTCATATCTGAAAATATATTTTTCAATTTTAAACCTCTCTATATTGTTAATAGACCATAAAAAAACATATCAAAGTACAATTTATTATGTATTTACAGAATCAATTGATATATTTTTTCTTGAAATTATGACACTTATGTCTTGTCGTTAGGCCTCTTCTATTTAGCCTCTTTATAGTTGTCAATTTTTGAACTGAGATTTGGAAAATTTTACCAAAAAAAACGTAGTTTAGGGATGAATATGTAAAACATTTTTTGAATTATGACGATTTTGTCGCAAAGGAGGAAATTCAGGAAATTTTATTTCAAAAATGGAAAAATTTGAATGAGTTGGATATACATTTTTCCATTTGTTACAATATGAAAAGTTAGTTTTTCATCATTACCTGTTTTCTTTTATTTCATTTTCTATTTACCCGTTCTGTTTTTTACACCTGTAAATAACGTTGTACAATGCTGCACATGAACGCAAAATAATTTACAACTCTCATTTATCAAACTATGTAATATATTTAAAAAAGTCCAAAATTCACAGTTTTTTTATCATCTTATTTCTAAGATTTATAATTTTTCTGTTTGACCCATTCAGTAATTTAAAAAAAATCCTAATTTTATATTTAGTACTAACAATGTTCTTCATTTGACTGAATTATTTATTCATTATTTTAAGATTAAATCCTGTCATCATATTAATCTTTCTATTATTCATAGAGAAAAAATCATATATATAATAAAAAAATAATTGAAATTATTATTTTATTGATTAAATCCTGTCATCAAATTAATCTTTATATTATTTACAGAGAAGAAATCATATAAATAATAAATAAATAATTGAAATAGCATGGAAATAGTCTTTTCAATCGGTTATAAAACATCATATAAGTTAGGATTAAATAATTGGCACTGATAACACATGATTTGGTTTACAACTTTTACTAATTATAAAATCACAAATTTGTACAATTGATTTTCAAGTTATTTCTAATAACAATTGTATCTGTAGTTTTGTTATCTCGAACCGTGGCTCCCTCTGTCGGTCTACACTCACTTTACTACAACTTTTACTACAAAATAAACGTACTCACTAACAGACACAACCAAACAAACACGTACGTACAAACAAACAGAACCACACAATCACACACATACGTACGAACTCACAGCTCTGTGAGTCTCGAACACTTAGGTACTTTATCTGACTATTTTTTAATTTTTTATTTTAGTCTGCTATTGCATAAATTTATGTTAACAATGTGTTTTTATTTTTCAGGATGCAACACACCAGATATCCTCAAACACAAATTAACTAAAGGAATCAAATGGACTAACGAATTTAGCGACAAACTCGCCACATTCACTGTTTTGTCTGAGCCAGAGCTACGAACATTATCCTGTCAAACGTCACGTCTTCCTCTCTCACCAAACAAACAGTCGTGTGCTACAGAAAGTTCGCCAGATGTTGTGGACGGACTCATGTTCACTTCTCATCAAAATCTTAGTCAAACCGATGGTACTTTTTCCAAAGATGTCAGTGCAGCTGTTAGTCCGTGCCATAGAAGATCCTTCTCCTTCCCTGTGACGTCACACCTCACACCTGATCTTTGTTCTGATTTGCTGAAAGAAGAAAAGAAAAGCGAGGAAGTGACTTCAACCGATGACGTCCCTGGAGGGGAGGAGATTGTGGACCACATTCATACAATCGAGAGAAAGTTACGCACCAACGCTTCGTATTTACTCGACAGAGACGAAGAGAAAGTTATTGGGGGAGAACTGGGGGAGTTGTTGGTGGGGGAGAGGAGCAAACACCCCCTGGTTTGGGAGTTGCCCCCCACACCCACTCCACCAGAAGAGGAGGAAGTTGAAGAAGAGGAGAATGAAAAGGTGGAGATCGAAGATGAGGATGAATTCAATATTGATGATCTCATTCGCATTGGTATTTGTTTGAGAGCAATGGCTGATAATTACGGAGAGTTGCAACAAGTGAGTATTCTACGCAGAATAATTAAATAATTTGATTACATATTTTGTTCTTAGAAAGCCCTTTTAGGAAAGCCAGATGAAAATGTCAATATAAGTATAAGACTGAACTAGCCAAAATACCACCAAAATAACCTCCTGACTATTTCTTTTCTCTTTTCCAGACCTACAGACCAGACAATGATGTTCTCGCTGTGGTTTTCAGTCCCTCTCTCTCCAGAACATTCGGTAAAGTGTTGGGAGTTTCCCTTCTAACTCTCATCCTATGGAAAAAATATACATCGCCGTCAAGAGTTAGAGATTACCTACAGTCTTTCATGCAGCTATAAGATATCAATCAGCTTATTGTAAGCTAGAATAGCTGTGAATGCTCTAAGCTATCAATTATCTTAGATGGTAACCCAACAAAGCTGTGACTGTGATGCCATTTTATAAAATCGCTCAATTGTTTTATATATTTTCTTTTTTGATCTCATCTCAAGTTGTAGTAAATTTTCACACCAAAAAATCTTCAATTTCTCATATAATTTTTGCCTAACAATGTCTCCTTTACCAAAATTGAAAAATGTCAGATTTTTACCATCAAATTTTTAAAGTTGAATCAATAGTTTTATGGTTATTTTTTGGTCTTTTATGAATTACTTTGCGATTTTTTGTTAAGTTTTATTTTTCTGTACAATATGGATGTTTTCCGATGATCTCTTTAAGTTTAGAATATTCATTCATTTGATTATCAATTAAAGAATTTTCACAGAATATAAATATATCTTTCATATGTCAGAAAAATTTCTTTTGTTTGCATTGTTTTCTTACACTTCTGTTTTTATTTTACGTCAATATTTTACTTTACCAGTTAGCATTAATTATAATAATAAAATAATTTCATTTGACTCAGAGAAATTTTTAGTATAAGTCAATGTTCTGTATAAATTACTATTAATTGATGTACTGGAATGTACCCATTATATATTATTATATGCCAATTTACTAATGAAATAAGTGAAATAAAATTATTGAACTAATTTGTATAAGCTATAAATATCATGAAGGACAAAAAGAGGCAAATAATAAAACAAATATATTTTAATATTTAAGTATATTTATCTAATTATATCAGTGATATCAATCACCTCTTCATTTTCCTCTTTTCAACCGTGAGTCTAGCCACCGGGTGTCAATGTCCCTTTTGGTCACATTCCTTGGTAAGTGACTGCACTCACGGAGTAGCTTTTCTGCATTTATGAGCTTTGTCACAGACTGGTGATGTTTGACTTTTTTCATGGTGCCACTTTTCTTTCTGACTGTTTCTGTACTTTATATTTAATTTATTTTTACCGTCAGTGATATCGCCTTAGGTACCCAAGCAGACGTTAAACCCCTACTGTATCAATTAATTACATTGATCTAAGTCAGTAGTTTGTTTGTTTTAATTTATAGTTTAGAGGTGTATTGCAATTTTTGTTTGAGTACATTTCATCGAAGCTGTCTTTGTGATTTTGTGAATAAATTTTAGTTATAAGAGCTTATATCTTCTGAAGTCCTCTCCAATATTCAACCAGAGAAAATAGATTGCCAGACTTATATTCTTCCAAAATCTTTTCTGTGTTTGATATATAATTTATTGTCATTCATTGTGCCTTATTGTAAATATTTCAAAATAAAAATGAAGAGAACAAGAATCAAGAAATTAGACACATGAACAGTTGAAAGTTTTTTCGTAATTTGATGATTTATGTACAATGTAAAACTGTAATTATTTTAAAAACTATAACACCTGTAACTAATTTGTAAACTAACTAACACCTGTAATTAATCACAAGATAGTCTAACCAAATGTGGACAGATATAATTGAATGGTTTTCAGGTATATGATCGCCTAAAAACTAGAAAATATAATGGAAGAGATATGTAATGTATTTAAAAGCGTGCATGATTTAATCAATATATCCTCTTATCCCTTTGATAACTCGGTGAAGACGAGAAAAGATGTCGCCCGCAAACCTTCAACATCAACTTCCTCTTAAAAGTTGATAGTTTTTGATTCAGAACAACCACTATCTGCTGGAAGTGTTTCCTAGTTTCTGCTCCAATGAGAACCATGTGCTACGTCTCACTCAAGTGCAGTTGTCTGAAGTAAAATTGGTTCAAATCTTTGAAGAAATGAATACAGAAATTGTACGTCCTTATACATATGTGATTCTTCGTCTCTGCCAGGTTGTAAATGATAAAAAAGATACTATACTGAATAACACTTGTTTGTTATTATTAAATACAAAGCGTATTACCTTCATTATATTTTCCAGATTAATCATTGTCTTTCATAAATACTTTTACCTGTTCACAATTGACTGGGCCACACACTACCTAAGAAAAATTAGTGGAGATCATTTTTTTTGTTTCCCATCTCACAGGCCTTTGTCTTTCACTTTTGTAAATAGAATATTTGAGAAATACCTTACATGATTATTTTTGAATCCAAAGATTTTGATGATGTGTGTTTTTATAATAATAATAATTTATTCTCAATTAGGTTTTGGATTTTTTCTCTATTTTATTATTTTGAATCAGTTTTTTGTATTTCTAAAGTAAGATGATTTTATATATTTGTAAATATATATAATATATCAGTGCACAAAAATAATAAAGATGTTAATCAATATGTACTACATGTTCATTCCACTCCCTATCTTCACTGGCTATAGTTTAATGTATTATTGGATAATAATTTTATTTTATTCTTATTCAAGAAAGTGGTATGTATGAAAAATTATTTTCAAATTGTGATATAATTTTTTTTTTAAATAACCAAAAATGGTAATGAAAGTAAAGGCTTAGAAGCAAATAAGCTATTCGTAAATTATGATATAGAGTACGTTCCGAATTATCGTTACTAATATGGGAAAAAATATATTGTATTTTTAATACAAGTTATATTGTGATTAATATATCTTATCAACACGTTCCCATTTATTACATACTTTTTTATTTTCATAGATACGTATACATGATATCATTGAAAAGATATATCTGAAGAAAATATATATTTATATACGTTTCATTACATCACGTTTCAACTAACATTAATTCCCTGTTAGTTACATTAATTGAGGAAGTATATTAATAGCATGCACAGTTAATTTGGAGAGATGCAGTATAGTGATAAATAACATAATAAACTGTATGCAAAGTCATACATGAAAGTGGTTGAGATGTGCATTGGGGCAAATAATCACTAGGTTTCAAGTAACTGTTATTGTGTAAATTTTCAAATAATTACTTGTTAAATATCATTGATCATTTTAGAAACAGGAGACGAGTAATAAAACTTACTTGTGATTGGCATCCATGATACCTTCATATCTCATAGATTGTCCGATCCTCCTGAAGGGCATTTGAGAGAATTTTTCCACACCGAAATTCTTAAAAACTGCATAACTGGTTGCCAATGTACTCTTCTCAAGTTTCTTCATGATCGTAGACTAGTTATTGTCAGGTAACTACTTTGCAATTACTATTAACTTTAACATATGCTCTACTATAGTTGTAATTCACTTTTAGTCGATGAATCAGCAATAATCTTCTTCAAATTATTTGGGTCAAGGGCAAGATTTTCTGAAATAGTTATACTAAAATCACACTAGAAATATGTCCCTTAATTTGACAGCATGGCTACTATTATGATAGTCATTTCAGCCTCAGAAAGATGAGACTGATGTGGAAATCGATGAACAAATCTCATCTTTTACATCTCGGTTAAACTGATTAAATCCATGTTTCTATAGTAGAATGTATAAAGAATTTTAGAGGAGATATTGTAAGGTTTTATTAACTGTCAGTTAGAGTGGGATTATCCAGTAGGATTTAAACTTGTAATAGCAGGTGCAGAAAATCAATATGTAGCTGGCTTATAAAACGCCACAGACTTCATTGTATCTAGGATGTGAAAAGACAATTCAAATAGGTTAATAGTATGTATCTAGCCAACAGAGGGGTATTATTATTTGCTTTTAAAAAGATATGATATACTTTGTATTGTGTGATGATATCACTTTAAAATATTGAATAATGTTATTGGTGCCAACTTTTACTTTGTTTAGAATTACTTTGTTCCTTGAAATAAATAAAGTAAGAACCAAGATTTCTCTAGATATTTTAGTTGTTTATGAATGGAAGTAAAAACACAAATTTTAGAAATATTGAAGAAATAACAATCAAAATTTATATAAAGATTAACTGACTTTTTTCAATTATATTTGTCTAATACGGTAGATATTGACTAATTTGCATTGGAAAATATCATAATTTCAGAAATTTACGTCAGTATTTTTTGGCGGTAATAGTACACCAAAGACAATATCTTTCAAATTTATAATGAATTACAATTGGTTTCCGATAGTCAGGGATTTTATTTTCGGGACTTGACACTGATATTGTTCCCCTGTTTATAAGTTGTTAGTCTCTGTAATCCAAACGGTCAGGTGTTTCTACCTCTGGTCACCTGACCGTGAGTTACACATGTAGCTGCTAATGACCAACAAAGAGGGGATTGACATCTGGATTTATTAATTAAAAAAGAAATAGAAATAATTCATCATCATACTTTTATAAAATTAGGAGTATCTTTTCAACTACCTTTTAAAACACGCATTGTTTTGACTGCATCATCCTGTTCTTTTTCCTGTTAGATAATAGAAGTTTACGGATGATTGGTGCGTGTATCTGTTTTCTCTCATGGGGGTATCTGCCAAAGATACAGTGTATCCAATTACAAATTATAATACTATTCGATACAAACAAAAGGAGATCTAAAGTTAAAATTTAGTTGAAGAAAAAACGGACAAATGTTGTGGCTGATTACAAACCAAATTAACTTACGAACTGACCATCTATTAACCAGATTCACTGACGAACTGATAGACTATTGCCATTGTTCCATGAGTAATAAGATTTTTGACTACGAAGAGAATTATCAATTACTATTTTTTTAGGCTGGGCTCCTAGCGAGTCCAAGCAAAAAGTGTAATTGTTCCCCCCATTATTAACTGTCTCATCGGGTTTCCTCAATCCGATTTACCCTTTTTATGTCAGTGTGAGCTTACGCCTCCGACAGTAGGCCTACAGAGACAGCATAGGCCTTGGAAGGGACAGCATAGGCCTACAAAATGAGAGGAAATAGAGACATTACTTCTCGATGTCATATCAATATTTCACTTTTTTCCTTCAAGGGGAAGAATATGAAAATTATATTTCAATGGAAAGAATTTATATCTTTTGAATCGGATAAAAATAGAAAAAGTTTTGAAATAGAAGATACAGAAACATTTATCATAATTTATTGTGCATTAATTGAGAATAAAGTAGTTTGTAATTGTTTTTTTATTAATGGCTCAATATGGTTATTTGATATGAATAAACTGTCATGAAAGGTACATTAATAGGTGACCAGAAATGACTTTTAGATTGCTGGGTCAGGGGCGGTAGAAGAAAATGTTTCTTATATCATATTTAGTTATTTTATCACACATTTGGTGTGCTTTTTATAAGTATAAATGAATTTATTTCAAAGACATATATTTTTGAATTGTAAGGCATCTTTTACAAATACTTGGAAATATAATTTTCTTCCAAGATTCACACACTCTACTCGAAAACACAGAGTAACTTTCTTAATACTTCATTTTACAACCTCAGCTAATAGACATACATTGTTTAGACATACACATTTTAGAAATTATGCATCTTAATATAATGAAACCCATGATAAAAAATGTAAAGAAACCGATGATAAAAATATAAAGAAACCGATGATAAATTAGGGTTAAATGGATAAATAGTCAGTTGTACCGCTAGATGGCGTTGGTACAGATTTGGAGACGTACACTTAATGTTTTCACCGCTTGATGGAGTAATTATATAATTTATAAATGCTTTTAAAATCAAATCAAAGAGTTCAATATTATTCTATTATTGATGTTATCGTATAAGTCCATTCACATTTTAGTTTCTAAAATATCTGTCCTTTTGTAAGTTGTCAAACAATTTCTTCTTGTTCTTGCTCTACTAACAATACTATAAACAGGTTGTCAAAGTGAGAATTTTTCTGCAGTAAAACTTTTTAAACTTTATATTCTTTCAATATTGTCCCACATGATGTACAACAAGCGGGAGAACAATCTGACAGAAGATAAAAATGTGATTAGTTCTCCTTTGTGTTTGTTCATCCGTTTGTAAGTTGAACTAGAAATTCTCATCGGACGGATTTTCTTTAGATTTTGTTCCTAAAAATGTCATCAGCTTTGTTCTGTGAGGAGCTCTAATTATTCTTATCTCTATTATTTTTCCCATATAGAATATATTTAATAATAAGTTTGTCAGTTGATAATGCGGAGGTGGAATTCTTATAGTGTTATTTTTTCATATTCAAAAAAAAATTCCTGGCTTGAATTATTCTATTTGTGTATAATTTTATTATTTTGAATTACCTCAGTAAAGATAAAAAGGTAAACTTTTTCTTTAGTTGAGAATTCATTTAATCATTTTTAAACATGTTATATAACGAATTGCATTAAATTATATACTAGATAAGACTTGCTATAAAATTATGGTATATTTTTTTTACCCCATCCACTTGCACAATTCATATCATTATTATTATGTCCCTTCGATATGACACAACTTAGTGAAATATATATTTTTGAAAAGAGTACCTACAAGCAAAACAAAAACATCTAACATATGGCAAGAAAAGATCAATTTTACGTCACTCAAATCTTGATTATTATGAACATTTAACTACTTTAGATAAAAATCAAGCCTGCATATATATGTACTTTCATTATTTAAAATTTCAAAACAAACCAGAATTTTGGCGTATCATAAAACCCTGGTTTTGTTTCAAATAATGGGATCTTTAACAACTAGTATTTGATTCCTATATTCTATGATTATCTTTTCCGATAGAATATCTTTTATCAGAGTATCTCATTTCATCTCTCAATACAATTAGGTAAATTACTCTCCGGTGTAGCCTTTAATTTGTAGTAATTTGATGATAAGACTCCCAATGGTACCTTGCTTATCGTCACGCGGGGTGTCACGTGCACCTTACCAATGTTAGCATGCTCTGGTAACTAAAATTACTAAGTTAGGCTGTGTGTGTTTGGATTCTAATAGAAAGAGAGATGAGATGGAGTCTGAGGTACAGTCACTGGGCAATGAAAGTGTTAAACCGTAGTGGGAGAGATTGCACGGACATCACGCAGGTACTGACTGACTCAATAGGAGTGTCTTATTGTTATATAGTAAATCAGAATAGAAGATTAAATTAGATTAGTAACCAAATATATCTTCAGCATCTGTATTTAATTTGGAGCTAAATGTTTCTAACGATTCGCAAGAAAAGAGTTAGTTAACTTATTCGTTAGGCAGTTGATTAATTAAGATGGGTTTCTTCTAATCATCGAATGCACCGCAATAATTTTTGGCTGAAAATTACATCCTCTAGGCCCTAGGGTAATTTTCTGACATTTTAAATAAACATTCCTGGATTGAAGTTTATCTTCTAGTTTAAACTATTTTATTAATGATTATGAGATGGGGACCAATACTGAAACTTTTCCCTCAATTTTTATTATGCATTACATCTTATAGCATATTCTTTACACATTTATTGCAATTTTTATTCTACTCCGTCCACAGAAATTTTTCACATCACATTTCTATTCATCGAAAACCTCATCTTAAATTGTTTTTAAGAATTACATAAATTATAATCTTGGACTTTAATCTATATAAGAGAAAAATTTACAAAAAATGATTTTCTTCCCTTCACTGAAGTTCTCGTCGCTTAACTTGAAGTACTGACATCCATTGATCCTTTAGGCCTAGTTTTTATTCACTCAATGCAGTTAGAGAGCTCTTAACGTCTCTCTGCAGTGGAGAATATTATAAAAATTGCAATGCAGGCACGGGGCAATGCAGCTGTCCTTTCAAGTTACCAAATCATCTACAGTCTACACCGCTCACTACATATAACTTCTCTCTTCTATAGTGAGTGAATTTTCTGAACTCTCTTGTGTTGGGATACAGTATCATTAGAGATTATTTGGGGGACAGTTGAATTTATTCATTTAAATATATTTGCCTGGAAGTTTAGTGGATTATGATTTGAATCTATTGAAATAGTGGGAATTTTGTCACCCTGCAATTCGAAAACTCGAATCCTATAAAATTTAAACGTTGAGATTTTAGTTAAAAGTAAACAATCCAATAAACAATAAATTTTAAATAAAAATATACAATAAACTGTACACCATATTGTTCACCAGGTGTGAATGACTTACTTCAATGCTTTTTTTAATTAGTACCTCTTGTATTACTCTTGAAGTTAATTATTATATAACTCAACTCATAAATGAACTACTTTGCTTTTCAACAGAAGCTCTGCTAATTCGGTAAAACAGACTACCATTATTTCAGATGCACAATACCGTACAGTTACCATATTCTAAGAACCATTCAGTTATTACTTCAAAAGAAACTTTTGCAAGAAAAAATTATTAATAGAATTCAGTGATACCTTAACTCAAAGAGTTTATGAATAAAAAATTTGGTAAATATTTAGAACCTATCATCAAATAATTGTATTGGTTGCTTTAAATACATCATTGTTTAAAAAAAATTTATCTTTCGACTAGTTTTTGTTTACTGTATCTCCTTGTCAGGTGGATATAGAGGTGGGTGGGGTAGATGCTTACCTGGAGGCAATATACCTGACCAGTGACCAGCTGATATATGAAGGAAAGGGGGGGGGGGGGGGTGTGAATAAAGAGCATATACCTAATCTGTTAGTTCTTGTCTATTTCTGTTCATTTCTGTTATCCTAACAGCTGCGTTTCGCAGCCTCAGGACATGTCCAATTGTCCTTCCTACCTGTGGGATAATAATTCCTGTTTCCTCTCCTGGAAAAGGAAACCATACATCTGATTAGTAATACTAAACTCATTATAGTGATATATCTGGGGTAAAGATATTCTTTGGTATTTTGTAGATTCAAATAGTGTTCAACTGTACACTATGAAATAGAACCCATTTGAAAAACTGTGTTCACAGTTTGTAATAATATGGAGTATACCAATTTTCTCTCCATTGTCTAACAATGCTAGTAGTGAACCAAAACAAATTCTTATACTAATAATATTATCATTGTTGTTGTTGTTGTTGTTATTTCACATCGTTATCAGTTGGCTCTTGAGCAAACTTCACCTACAAACATAAACTTTGTGAAGATAACACATAATAGGGTTCTATTTGCTTGATGATAAGGTATTTATTTAGATGGTATCATCACAATTTCTGATATTTTATGATTAAATTAACTCACCATTTACTGTAATTTGCATATTATATATTTTGGTATTCGTTTGTCATCTCGTGACCTCACGAATCTTCTAAACTCAAACATTTGTAACAAATTAGCGATTATTTATTGTGTAGAAAGGCAGGTAAAGTGAACACAGATGATACTTCAGTTGGCCTCTTCACCCTCGGGGCTACTCTAACACCTCCATCAATGGAGATCAAGTGACTCCCGGCGGGGTGCCTTGGGACTGACTTGTTAGTTTGGGTTTAGATGCTGTGGTTAGAAAGAGATAATAACAGTTCTCACTAATTTTAAAAATGTATTGTTTTAATTGAATATCATAATGGTATTCTTCAAGATTCTAAGTGTACAATGTGACCAAAAGATGTAACTTACGATTTAATGCTATTTATTTGTGATGTTATAATCGGATACTGACTTGTTTATTGGAAAACTTTTGCAGGTATGAAAACCCCTAGTAAATAAATAATAAAGTATGCTAAGTACAATATTGGAACATCCGAAATACTACACGGACGTGACATCGATTAAAACGGATGACGTCACACAAGCATTTTCCATAAAAGAAATGTGATATTATTGAGTTAATGTGCATTTTCATGGAAATTAACTTAACTAAAATATTTTTTTTATCACGTTTACACTCTATTCACTTATAATATTCAACTTAGTAACCTTCAAAATACACAGTAGAGTAAAGGTGACTGAAGGATTTAAGACACATTTGCATTTATCTGATTAAATAAGAATATTTATTGAAAATTTCATTCGTCAAATTGTGTTGCAATAAGCTTTTACTAAAGGCAATCAGGTTTATATTTTAGATAATGGTCATTTGAGTGCTTCATTGTAAACACAATAGGTTACTAGTTACCACCTTACATTTTACATGTTTGTAAATAAACCAACTTATAAGTGCCAGCCTGGTATTAAATATATAAAAGTATCTAGTTACCGAAAGCTAACGAAATATATTGTTTATTGAGATATTCTATCTATTTAGTTGCAGCACCTATATAATTCTCATTTTGACATAACTTCATCTGATTTAATGTGACGTCACATTTTTACATCGTTTCTGAAAACCGAAATCAAGTTCACCATCAATAAGTTTGAAACTTAGTATGCTTTCCTATTTATTTACTATTAGAAAATCAGTCTGTATTTCTATTAATATTTTAACTAAAAAATAAAATTTCCTTCAGAGGTATTCATAACAAATAGAATTATATTAGGTGAACTTTCTATAGCGATTTAATATTAATATGACGAAGTTTGTAGATAGAAATAGCTTTTAAAGGTTTAGTGGTTATTTAATAATGCAAATGAATACCATTTTTAAATAAATGAATTATAAAAAATTATAAAAAATAGAATATACTTCAACAAATAGAAAATTTAAATTAAGTTTTAATGATTTCCCTTTGCTTAGGTGCTTAGGAAGTTATGGAGGGAATATAAATAGGTGATTGAGTAGCATCATCTCCCAATCTATTATAATATAGCCCTACCATAATTTGGACATTATTACCAAACTTATAGTGAGTTGCCCGTCAAAAAATGACCTGCAATACATTTTCGGTTACTCTTGAAATCATCGAATTTTCAAATAACTATACCGATATTTTGTTTTTCGGAATTTAAAAAAAAAATATTCGGATTTATTTGTTATCCACATATTTTTTCTATTATTCAAATTTTGGTCATCAAGATTTCTAATAATTTCTAATTTTTTCAAGTATCCGGAAAAAAATTTAATCTCATGATACTTTGAAATACCCGATTTTTTAAATTCTATTTTCTTAAATCCCGCTTTTTTGGATATATCGCACTTTTTGAATCTCTGGTATTTCATTTCCCGAATTATTTGTATTCCAGATTTATTCTATCAGAAATTCTGTTGTCCAGATTTTTGTTATTCTGGAAATTATTATAGCTTCGTAATTACATCGTAACTTAAATGTTAAAACGTGACATTTTTCTTGCAACCAACCAACAGACAAACAGACAAAGACACACAGTGTATTTGTTAATAAGAGAACTACAGTTTGATAAATGGAATCAGGAGCTTACTATCAGACATAAGAATTAACTGTAGGTTTAATTATTTACAAATCATTGGCTGTGCAAACACAGCCTCAAATCTCATGAGTAAACCATCAGTTGTTGCTCATTTCTGTCGTAAATATTCATAGTTATTATAATGTAAAACCTACAAAAGTGTGATAATCTCCAGATCAATTTTCTCGTTAGCATAAAGTGTTAAGTTTACAAATTAGTCTCACCTCCCAACACCTTTTTAACTCCAATGTACACACCTGTAAGTCATACCTTTTTAGCTCCAATGTACACACCTGTAAGTCATACCTTTTTAGCTCCAATGTACACACCTGTAAGTCATACCTTTTTAGCTCCAATGTACACACCTGTAAGTCATACCTTCTTAGCTCCAATGTACACACCTGTAAGTCATACCTTCTTAGCTCCAATGTACACACCTGTAAGTCATACCTTTTTAGCTCCAATGTACACACCTGTAAGTCATACCTTTTTAGCTCCAATGTACACACCTGTAAGTCATACCTTTTTAGCTCCAATGTACACACCTGTAAGTCATACCTTCTTAGCTCCAATGTACACACCTGTAAGTCATACCTTCTTAGCTCCAATGTACACACCTGTAAGTCATACCTTTTTAGCTCCAATGTACACACCTGTAAGTCATACCTTTTTAGCTCCAATGTACACACCTGTAAGTCATACCTTTTTAGCTCCAATGTACACACCTGTAAGTCATACCTTTTTAACTCCAATGTACACACCTGTAAGTCATACCTTTTTAGCTCCAATGTACAAACCTTTAAGTCATACCTTTTTAGCTCCAATGTACACACCTGTAAGTCGTACCTAGACTAATAGTTGCTGAGATATCGTGACGAGGTGCTTACCACAGCAATATATTAATGGGTAGAGAAATTGGCGTCACATTGTTTGTTTTCAACACCTCCGCGGTAAATCAAAAAAAAATTATGATATGGACAATCTTAAAAGTTAATAAATCTTTCCAATATAGTTATTGCTCACCAATACATATCCCCTGTATATATTTTTTTCTTCTTAAATTACGGTTGTTGTTTTTATAACAATGATTTGGAATATCCACTCCATGATTGATTCTCTGCAATGTGTCTTTACAAACTTGTAACTTCTCTCACTCTGTGAAACCTAACACTGTATAGGAGTGTCTTGGCACCTTCTAACATTGGCTAATGATGTCTTGACGGAGGAGTACAATTGCCAAAGGAGAGGCTAATAGGTCCCAGAGAATAATAAACAGTACAACGGGCATAGGTCCACGGGAGATACTTTGTTACTATGGAGAATAAACGACAGGTAACATACAGCTAACATAGGAATAAAATACGGAGCACATAATAGTATGGTGATGTTGATTGAATTTGATATAATAGATTCTACCTTATAGGTAAAACCAATAAATTTGATTTGCTAGTTTGAATATAATATAACTTGATTCTTTGGTTTTATATTTTGGTTTGTTTGTAAATTTGTTAGTAATTTACAAACGTCTGAAATATTTTTCAATTGAATACTACTTATAACCAAGAAATGGCCAATAAGATAATAATTGACAATACAGGTGAAACTCTTACAACGACATAATTTGTACCAGAAGAAGTGGCCGCTATATGAATCAAGCGTTCGCTGTAAAGTCACACACATTATTAGTTTTGTTTGGGATTTCAACAGTGTAAGTTTTCATTAACAGCATTACAAAGAAACGGCAGTGAAAGTGAACAATCTCAGATAATTATTAGTTTTAATTAAAATCTCAATGAATATCCTATAATATTCATATAACTTACTGTACGAAATAATAAGGTATGTAAAATGAAGCAAAGATATTAGCAAATAAATAGATATATGAACGTGAAAATAAAAGATAGTTACGCCATTTTTTATTTTCTATAAAGCTTTTCTACTCAAAGAAAATGTATTGGATGAGGGCAACAAAATCCAATTATTGAAAATATTGAAAACAATCTATTAAGTAGTGTTTGTGAATTGTAATGCTTCTGAATATAATCAATGTTTAACTAGATAGTTGGTAGACGAATAAATTATTTGGTAAACCATATAATTAAATAGAGGCCGATGTAAAAGCTGCATGTCCCTTAGAACGGATAATTTTTATCTTCTATAGGTGGTGTCCGTTAAAAGATCGTGTGCTGTACGAGATTTTCCTGTATATTTACTAGACAATTCATAAATATTTTCTGTTCAATCATTCTTGTAATATTTTAAAATATAGGATTCCTTGATAAGTAAGTGGCATAATGTCTGCAATATGATAAGTTGATAACACTATTGCCACTCTTGTGATAATCCGATTAACCAGAAGTAACGTGGCTTTGTTCAATCATAACAAACTCTTCTTTCTTTGTTCAGATGAGCAATTCAAAGAGGTTATTTAAGTTGATCGCAACGCAAATTTGTTGAGGTGTCGAAGCGTGAATGAACACACGGAGATGTTTGAATTGAGCAAAACTTTCCCATCAAAATATCATGGATTGGAAAATGAGGAATATATTAAGTGGTAATAACCTTTAAAAGTTTCAACTGAACTTATCTAAAAAGATGAATTTAAGGTAAATTTGCATAAGAACAATATTTAGAAAAACATATTCAACAATTGTTAATAATATTATTTATCTGTAAAATGATACAAAAGTAGAATAAGAAAAAATCAGCCAAAACAGCATTATATAATATATAATTTTGATTATTTCTAAATATCTATATTATGAAATTTATAGTACCTAATTTAAGGTTTCTCTCCCGGGATCCCGGTCAAGTTTTACCTGTTTTTTTATCCCGGGATAAATCGATCCGTCCCGGGAGATCCCGGGATGAATATATATGATTATTTTTCATTATTTTGTTTCAAAATACACGAAATACATAGAGTGGTATATACATCCTGATTAGTTACTATTATTAATTAGTAAGTTGTCGATACAAATAAACGATAATGGCATGAATTGAAATATTTTAAATTATAATTATGCCACGAAGCACCCCTAATTTTTATCAATCTGGTAATTTGAAATCTTTTCTCTTCACATCGGTAACCATAATATATTGATTAGTTATTTATAATCTTTCAAATACATAGGATATTTCCGAAGACTAAATTAATTTAAGCAAATAGTATGATTAATGAGAAGAATAACTATAACAGTTCTTTGGAATCAAATTGTAACTATAACTCTATAATAATTTTAATACATTTCAAAATAACACCTGCAGTTAATACCAAGATAATATAGGTTCTAGGAATTTTCCCGGTGTGAATTTCCTTTGGTGGAATTCTCTCCATATATTATAAATTTATGTATATAAAGGTAAATTCTAAATTTAAAATTCATGTTTTGAAGTTTAAAAGTTAATAGATATGACCATATAATTTGTTATAGGATTGAAAATGAACAAACCCTTTGCAAGAGGTGTTCAGAATTCAGACCAAAAAAAAAAATATTATTGAAGAAATTTCATATATTCATTTACATTCTATTAGCATAGATCGATAGATTAGATTTAAAGTAAATTCAATGATTAATTGACGTGAACCTAATTAATAATTAATTGCTACAATATTAGATTAGAAATAATGGTTCTTATAACCATATAAAGCGTGAATTTTATTTTTCTGTTGTAGTAATGTTATATTAAATAAGAAAAATAATGGAGGTTTCTCACCTCACTTGTTCTCTACAAGTCATTCACATAACTCTTCATGGTTAGAACAATAAATCACATCTACAAAATCAGAACATACATATAAATAACTGTACTGTTTTACTGTACTAAATTTATCCCGGGATTTCCCGGGATCCCGGGATGAACACAATTTTTGTCCCGGAATCCTGGGACAAGCAAAAGTGGCCAATATGAGAAACCCTAGGTCACTACTTATTACGTACTCCACCCTGTGAAACCCACTTATAAAATAAACATTATCAATCAATATCTGTACATTTTCATTACTTATGAATTAAGTAAAGATGACAATGTATTTACTCTCCATTATCACCTCCCTGCTATCAGTGCTTATCTCTTATCTCTGCACTAAGATAACTCTCCAGTGAGTGTTAAAATCATAGTGCAGGACACAACTTATTAGCTTTAGTCTAAAGTTATTAGAGATGAGAAATGTACATCAGTGCAACCTGAGATAAGAAATGGAACTAAAGGAGAGATAACGAGTACAGAGTTATCATTTGTGTGAGAATATCGATAAGAATTGTGGAATATATCAGTACTCGGTCACTTTTAGTAGCCGGAAAGTGAGTGTTTACATACGTCACGAACTAATCTGACCATTCAAATTTTTTATTGACTCATCACTAGGTATAGACGCCAACTATACTTTGCCTGGTCATGTACGAAATAACGTTGCCTTTTACATCAACTATTGGAATTTAATTAGATATAAGGAAGAGATGTCAAACATGTTGTTGTTCCTCTTTTCAACAACGTAAACACTCCACATGCATTTCATCTCATTACATTAAAATCATCCTCATCCTAGATCTTTGAAATTTTTATGACAAGGTATAACAGCACCTCAGGGACTACAGCAAATGGACTAGTTTGTGCGGAGTAATACACTCTCTCTCCACTTCTCTCGTTATGCAAATTAGTATTACTCCGCCATACGCACATCGTCAGCTAAAAGGCAAGTCAATTTGCTGTGACAAACTAGATCCAATTTGCTGTGATTAATGAAGTGTGAATAATGAGTCTACCCCTCAGTTTTTCTAACTTATTCTATATGGAAAATCTTCAGAATTCAAAAAATGCACTTGAGATATTTATATAAATTTTAAACTGTTAAGAACGAATTAATGTGGTACAAAAATTTGAGGGAACATCGCAGCTAGTACTCATGACACTTAAAGTACTCAGTGAGTTACCCAAGATGCACTGTACAAGTGTGCAGATAGTTAAAGTTGAAGTTTTAGGACACTCACCGAACTTGAGAAGTGTGTGTTGACTTTATTTAATCAACATTTCTAATTTCCACATTAGTTCATACCAATGTTATTCACTTTCTGAGTACAGTGAGTGTCCTAGTTCCTTTAACTTTGTTGTTGTCTATAAATCACAACTCTGGCAACCTCTTGTTTCTCATTATAGAATGTGAGGTTATTTCAATAAATTCTGAGCATATTACACTGCAGTGACTCTTATTGTGATTGAAAACATTAAACTAAGATGAAAATGTAGAAGGGACGCTTTAATGAAATAGATTTTGATTGAATATTAGTGTACAGTCGGTGGGTATTTTCGTGAGAAGAGTTTGGTATTAATGCTTTATTGTATTTATGATATATAAAAAACATTTCCAATGAAGAGTGGTTTTGAAAAAATAAATAAAAATCTTTAATAAATAATCATTAACAAAAATATTTAAAACGAATTATTGTTAATTAATTATAGAATATACACATAGCTTATCATAAAACAAATTTAAATTACGATATTTCAAAACTAAATGACTAAAAAAAAATATTTTAAAATCATTAGAACATTCAATACAATTCGAATAAAGTATATTTCGGGTGGATAGTTTTACTATTAGATAGTCCATATATTAGAAACGAGTAAACGATATAACCGGTAATCACAATTATAGGAGATTAGGAGTATCCACTACCCACCATAAACCATAAAATCATAGCCTACCATAAATCATTAGTTAAAGTGTAGGTTTCAAGTGATGGCAGCTATAATTTCAAATCATTAATATAATAAGCAAGGTTTAATCAGTTCAGTCCGTACAGTGACTGGTTATAGACACTAAAATGTAATACTATGAATTATTATAGGTTAATATGTTTCACACAGGAGTAACCCGTTCAATATCTTGTTACTTTGCATGCGTTCCTTCAAGCTGCACAATGTCAGACTATTATTCATAACAACCTCTCTAAAATACTATCAACGCTACATAGTTCAGTATAATTAATTTGTATAAGTTCTTTGTTTTAAATTCTCTAAATAGCGTAGAGTAAATTCATTAATCAATTCATGCTTTCTAGGACTGGTTGCCAAGTTATATAAGAAATGTTTAACATGCCACTTAATATCATATTAATTAGAGAGCAATAAGGGTTTGAAAATAATTCAAACTGCTGTTAGAGTTAAGCTAATTATTTCAAGTGGACATCATCATTATGGTTCTGTCAATATTTTTTTTAAATAATATATCATGAAAACAAAAACAATATTGAATTGTTCTAAGCCTGCAGTAGTATATATTCGATACCATTTCGTTTCGTCTATGATATTTCTAAGATTTATACTTTTAAAAGCATATGGTTACAATCCTACTTATCACATTGAAACTTTGAACCTCGAACTTATGAGCTGAATGTTCATTCTTTTAATTTTCATCACCAGTTTTAGGCTTATACGTTAAAGGTGGTTACTGAACAATGTTAATGAATGTACTGTTCGCTATGTAGAGAATTTGAAATAGATAATTTTAACATAGGGAAATTAATCATACAAAACTGTGTAGTGTGTACCGTGATGAGTATTTAGATAGGTTGTTATGAATAAGGCAAACAATGTACAGTCTAAAGGAACGCATGTCCTTCATAATGAAAATATCTTCTTAGTTCTCATGAATAACAGATCGCCACAGAAAATTGGGATATGGAGTAGAGATTCTATCTAAAACTTATGAATATATGATATAAATGGTAGATAGATCTTTGGAGCTCCAGTTTGAAAATTGGATTAGTTGCTTTACTGTATCTTGCAATTTGTGATGTAACTATATATTTATTTGTTTAATTGTAATTTTGTGTGTACTTTAAATATATAGAGTATACACAGTTACTGTCTACGCCAAATTACAACAGTACAATTAACAGGACTAACCCCTAGGTCAATAATAGGATAAAAAGTCAAACAGGAACAATGGTAGCTATTGATAAGAGGACTGAGTGACACAAAAAGTGGCTGCATTGTCCAGTTTGTAGAGTGTGTTAATGGTATGGGGAGTGACTTCATCTCTAATCGATAGAATTGATATTAGGATGTAAAAAAGCGTCTAGAAAACCTGTTATTATTTTTGAGGGCAACAAAGAAAAACTATCCACTCTACTTGTTACCTAGTTTTCTAGTCAACTAATCCTAGTATATTAGTTGCCTAATACACTAGGTAACTAATATACTAGTTATCTAGTATCTTAGTTCCTTAGTATATTAGTTACCTAGCTAGTATTAATATCTGGCCAATGTTATTGGCCACCATTCATTTAATTAACCCCTCATTACTTTTTCTTCTCATGTGATAGTTCACCAATCTGACCCTCTATATATTCGCAGTCTAGACTCTAGAGTCTAGCAGGTCACGTGCTCAGATGTGTCGTGTCAAACTATTATACTTTTTATTCATGCTAATAAAAAAAGCATGGATAATGATTATTGAATTATGAACAATGGATTACATAATGGTAAATAGTGTGAAATTACTGTCATCTGTGGATATGGAGGAATAATATTGACTGGCAGTTCCCATGGTAATTTGTGATGAATAATTGTTCTTATTTATAGATATATTATTGTTATTTGATACTGGATTTTATTGATTATATATAAATCTTCGTTTTGTTTTTGTATACCTATGAAAAAACAATTGCTCGAAAAACAATTGGTCGAATGAACAATTGGTCGAATGAACAATTGCTCGAATGAACAATTGCTCGAAAGTCAATTGCTCGAATGATCAATCGTTCAGATAGTATAGAATAATTGAAATGCAGTTATTATTAATTATCAATTGCTCGAAAGACAATTGCTCGAAAAACAATTGCTCGATCGAACAATTGACCGAAAAAACAATTGCTCGAATGAACAATTGTTCGAATTATCAATCGTTCAGATAATATAAAATAAATAAAATGCAGTTATTATAAATTACCAATTAGAACAAGGGCGATTAGGTGCAGCTTATCGAAGGGAATCTACTTAATTATAAACCGACTTTCGGCAATATTTATGCAATTAAAATGGCTCAAATTTTGAATAGTAAATTGCTTAATGTAAAAGAAGAGGAAAAGCCAACCAAATAAGAGCTACTGAAAAGGGAAAAGGGCACGAATACCAGAGGTCATGGTAAAATGTATCAGGAACAGTTCCCATAGCCCGAATTGCTAAAACCTAACATATCCCCGAAAAAATCTCGTCGGAGCCCAGTGAAGCTATTCACTGTCAAAAAACGAAAATTACTGTACCCAAAATTGGTGCAGTATTCCAGTTCAATAAAACAAAACAGGAAGATAATAATTTAAAACCCGTATTATGATTTATAGTGAATAGCGATGAAAAACATGAAATGCAGTTGTTATAGATAACTAATTAGATACCAGGACGATTAGGAGCAGCTAATAATTGAAGTAATCCAACTTGATGATTGTCTGTTTTTTATTAATTTGAACATTGAGAAATTTAATCATTCGAGCATTTTGATCATTCAAGCAATTTGATCATTCAAGTAATTTGATCATTCGAGCATTTTGATCATTCAAGCAATTTGATCATTCAAGCAATTTGATCATTCAAGCAATTTGATCATTCGAGCAATTTGATCATTTGAGCAATTTGATCATTCGATCAATTAGATCATTCGAACATTTTGATCATTCAAGCAATTTGATCATTCAAGCAATTTGATCATTCGAGCATTTTGATCATTCAAGCAATTTGATCATTCAAGCAATTTGATCATTCGAGCAATTTGATCATTTGAGCAATTTGATCATTTGAGCAATTTGATCATTCGAGCAATTTGATCATTCAAGCAATTTGATCATTTGAGCAATTTGATCATTCAAGCAATTTGATCATTCAAGCAATTTGATCATTCGAGCAATTTGATCATTTGAGCAATTTGATCATTCGAGCAATTTGATCATTCGAGCAATTTGATCATTCAAGCAATTTGATCATTCAAGCAATTTGATCATTCAAGCAATTTGATCATTCAAGCAATTTGATCATTCAAGCAATTTGATCATTCGAGCAATTTGATCATTCAAGCAATTTGATCAATCAAGCAATTTGATCATTCGAGCAATTTGATCATTCAAGCAATTTGATCAATCAAGCAATTTGATCATTCGAGCAATTTGATCTAGTGCACGTAATCTAGTAATCATGCTTCAAATCAACAAAGTGTGATTCAATGCTGGTCATCGGACAGAACCCAATCTTTCAATTCCAGCTGATTAAGTCTGCTACTGACCAGACTCGGCATTTTTAAAGCATATGCTATTTATTAGAAGTAAAGGGTCTCCTTTATGAATACCTTTGTATTTTTATGCGAGCATCAGAAAATACTTCTGCTCTAAAAGTAAAAGGTTATGATTGAAATCTTTATGAATACAAATAGGAGCACTCCCTTCATATTTTGCAGGTATAAGAATAAGCTTTCCTTTATGAATTCAGCTCACCTTTTTCAAACTCTACTGCAAGAGAGTATTCCGATTACTGTGAGTTTCCAGTAATTTGTTGGTTACTCCAATGGTGTATTTGACATCAGTCAGCTTGCCACTCAGTAGCATGCAGTGATAGAAAAAACTGAAAAGTTAAACATTATTAGTAGGTAGGATGACTCAGCAGAAAATGAGAGGGAGGAAGCACGCACCTTATTATATAGTAATATGTGTACTGTAATAGTGTAATTAAATCTACTATTATAAATAATGAAATTGTTATAATATTGTAGTAAAGTATTGTAATAATGTAGTAAAGTACTGTAATAATGTAGTAAAGTACTGTAACAATGTGGTAAAGTACTGTAATAATGTAGTAAAGTACTGTAATAATGTAGTAAAGTACTGTAATAATGTAGTAAAGTATTGTAATAATGTAGTAAAGTACTGTAATAATGTAAATAACTTGATATCTGTATATAAGATTAAAAAAATCACTAGAGCTAAAATGAAATATAAAGTTACTATTATGGAATGCAGACAATATATCAGATTAATTTTTTCCTTTTCGTTAATTTTAACATTTTGAGTAGGTTTTGAGTTATCGAACTTTTCCTTGTGTTTATTCGTAGAAAAGAAGATATAAAATAATTATTATTTAAATCTTTTATCTATCAATTGGTCTATTAACCAAAGAAAGTTTTAGTCAGTTGAAATAGTTCATATCAACAGATACAGAGTTGCTAACAGTTGTTTTCCGTTACTCTGCTGTTGTTATCACCTCATCTGTTGGTAGAGACTCTCTCTGTCTGTTGGTGTTAGTGAGACATTTTACCTGTTAACAGGTGAACAGGAGAGAGAATATCACAAAGATGTCACACTGATGTCTATCACTAGATGTGAATACAGATAGAGTGTTTAGCACTGTTGTAATTTACACACAGACACATTTAGTATCAGATTGGATATTCAACATAGGAGAAGAACATTATACTATTTACGTCGCTGTTCTTTTCCCTAATCGTCACACTAAAGGGCCGTACACACGCAGGGTTTTTTCAGTCTTTCCACCAGACTTTTTGCTAAGCTCCTGCCACTTTTTCCACGAGACTTAGATTTTGCACCGAAAGTCCGAGACTTTTCAACAACCTACATGTTCTATTATTTCCCCCAATCAAGAGATGCAATTTTGGAAATCTTCGTATAGCTACTGTCAACTCATAAAATATATTGTAATAACACGATTGGTGTTCAATTTTAGCCAATCTTTGCTCCATCCATTTCTTTACCTTTGAGGTGAAGAATTCTCATATTTTCCTTTTTATAAAAGACTGACAGTAAAATTGATAATAGTAATGTTTCTTTAAACTTTTTTTTAGTCTAGGTAGTATATTTTAGTAAAATAACATATTACTATCTTTATTTTATTTATTTCAACATATTACCTATTAGCTAATACCTTTATTTTATTTATTATAACGCAATACATATGGTACCTAGTACCTATACGTATTAATACTTTTACCTAAACTTTATATACCTATTAGCTAAATTACATTTGTTGAGTGGATTTTAGGTTTATCATTAAATCAAATGAAGCGAAAATAATCTCGGTTAATTTATTTCTAAATATTGTAATAAACTTCATAAAAATTATCAAACTAAGTTAATTAGTAACCAAATAATCTTAGTAATCTAGGTAGGTAGTTCTATAGTAATTAATTAATCTAGGTAAAAGTAACTAACCTATATAATTAGTAAATAACTAACCCAGGTAATTAGTAATTTTAACTATCCTAGGGGCTAGGTAGTTAAAAGTTACTAACTACCTAGGTTAGTTACCTAGTTTAAAAAATGGGGGAGGGCTTATATGTCGCCGATATGAGTAGTTAATTGCACATGTAAATCCACGAGATTCAAAAGTCAATCCACGTGTGGACGCTATTGACTTTTGAATCAAAAGTCTGGTGGAAAAGCGGAGAAAAAAGTCTGGTGGAAAGACTTAAAAAACCCTACGTGTGTACGGCCCTTAAGGGGTAATTATCCATATCACCGTACACCCCCAAACAGTGATAGTACAATCTTAAGTCTCAGTGATAGTACTATCTTAGTATCAGTGATAGTACTATCTTCAGTCTCAGTGATAGTACTATCTTTATTCTAAGTGATAGTACTATCTTTAGTCTCAGTGATAGTACTATCTTAGTATCAGTGATAATACTATCTTTAGTCTCAGTGATAGTACTATCTTTAGTCTCAGTGATAGTACTAACTTCAGTCTCAGTGATAGTACTATCTTTAGTCTCAGTGATAGTACTATCTTTAGTCTCAGTGATAGTACTATCTTTTGTCTCAGTGATAGTACTAACTTCAGTCTCAGTGATAGTACTATCTTTAGTCTCAGTGATAGTACTATCTTTAGTCTCATGACAGTACTATCTTTAATCTCGGTGATAGTACTATCTTTAGTCTCAGTGATAGTACTATCTTTAGACACAGTGATAGTACTATCTTCAGTCTCAATGATAGTACTATCTTTAGTCTCAGTGATAGTACTATATTTAGTCTCAGTGATAGTACTATCTTCAGTCTCAGTGATAGTACTATCTTCAGTCTCAGTGATAGTACTATCTTCAGTCTCAGTGATAGTACTATCTTCAGTCTCAGTGATAGTACTATCTTCAGTCTCAGTGATAGTACTATCTTTAGTCTCAGTGATAGTACTATCTTTAGTCTCAGTGATAGTACTATCTTCAGTCTCAGTGATAGTTTGTACAGGTGCAACTCACTCAGGTAAAAAGTCAGTCTCTCACTCAAACCAAATCAGTGGACATTGTTACACTTGAAGGAACTTTCCCACAGAAATGAACCTGAACATCAACAGATAAGAAACAGATGTTACATTTGTACTCAGTAAATAGTAATTAGGAGTATTTAAAATAGTGTGAAAAATAATAAATTAAATTACAATTCAGGTTCATTTTCCAATCACTGCCGCAGTCCCTTTGTTTCTATTCAGATATTCAATAACTGTTTCTAGTCTCATACCTTTTTCCAAGGCTGCATCTCGTTCTTTTCTCTGGTCAGACTGACTTACTGTAACCAATGTGGCGTGATATCACCAGATTATTGGGGCTATCGCTCCACTGGACATCAAACGAATAGCAAATTGAAAACTGTTTCCTATTTGAATGGCAAAAAATAAGTACAGGTACGTGAATAGAAAAATATAGAAACAATTTAAAGGAATGACTTCAAAAACTTGTAAAAATATTATTTTGTTGTAGTGTAACAATTTGAATTAAATTGAACTGGTTTTGTTATAGTAAGATATAGTTACAGTAATACAGTGGTAAATACAGTGATAATTAATTTTCTAGAACAATGATTCAAAACTAATTGTTAAATATAATTAGATAAAAATGATTTATTCTTTCTTTTTTGTAGTATATATATATATACTTTATCTAGTTGTACTTAGTGTACCATATGTGGTACATGTCACCATCCAATGTTACACCTGTCAAATCTGTCTCAAGTATATAATGGATTTAAATTATATAAACTCTTTTCATTGAAACTTGTCCATTATATAAAAAAAAAATTCCTAGATGGTCAATAAGATTTTGTTGTAACTACATACCTGATGAACGTCTGTAAGTGAGTACGTAACATAAATAATTTATAATAATTATAAAATCAATTCAATAATTACGATGTTCTATCATAGTAAATTCTCTCAAAAATTATTTTCTTTCAAATTTTCATATCTGATAAATGTAAGATTAATCTATTCAGTTGGTTTACTATAATATTAAAATCAACTGTTTTCTTCTCCCCTTTGAGACGGAGAGAGGGGAAACTGTCCTTCATCCTTTCAATTTCAAAGACTACGCTTAAAGAAAAAGAAATAAACCTTTTTAGTTACAATTTGAACAGTTGTGAGAATATTGACTCGCTGTGATAAGACTGACAACATTGTGATGTTTGTGTGCGAACATAGAAGAAATGCATAGACACATTGTTAGTTAATTATTGCAATATATATTTAATTTATGAAGGAGATAGAGATTAAAGATGGTTTATAAAGTTAATCTGGATTAATATATTTGTTTTTAATGGAAAATAACTGTCTTTTATTTAAATAACTTTTTTTGAGTTATTATTATTCCTTCATAGCCCATTTTTCAAAGGTTTTAATTTCTCGTTCGTTTCATTATTTTTAGCATCCCTTGTGAATCATACTCCGCATATTCCTCTGTTCTCAGGCCTATATTTTTATCATCAGATCTCTAGGCCTATGTCAACTACAACAAACTAAACTAAACAAATGGAAGGGAAATGAAAACATTAAATGGTGAATTGACCCCTATGGTGATAAAGCTGGTCACCAATTGTTACCAACTGGTGGTCATTTGTTAGATTGGAGATTATGTTAGATTTTGTTAATGGTATCCATTTCTTTTTTAATAGATGAGAATTATATTAGATGATAGAAAAATATTCTTTCTACAATTATACTGATTCTATGATAAATTTTTAGGACTCATTCTTTAGATATTCCCTTAATATCCCAGGAATAATTACTTCTTGCCTTAGAAATTTATTCGTAATTTATAAGAAATTACTCCACATTCACACTTTATTTAAGTGGTTTTCGTACCTACTTTTGTAATCACGAAAACAATTGCACGAGAATTTCAATTGGATTCCTTTACAGTATTAAAAAAAGACTATAAATAACATTTCTGCTAGAGAAATATTATCCTCAAACTAAAATAGTAAGTAGAATTAATAAGGTTTATTGTTATTATTTTTACGAGAATTGCATTCGTGGATCTATGCAAATGTGTTCAAGGATTTAATGTTCTTGGAAATTGCAATACAAAAAGTTTATGGAGCGTATAAGAGAAAAATTAGAGTTTATATATACCGTAGAATATTCCTTTTGCTTTAAATGGAAAAAAATCATCTTTTTAAAGATACAAAATAATTTTGTTAGCTACTTTATATATACAATAATACTATAGATATAAATAGGTCAACTGAAAGTAATTCTTTACACTTTATATTATAATCACCAAATTGTTTCTTCAGTAATTTTCAATGATAAACACCACATTAAATGACCCATAAAGGGTAATAACTAAATAGCATAAAGAAACTATCTAAAAGTTGTGGTTGAATATTCCTAGTTCAGATAGATCCTTTGCTTCCACAAACAAAAATCTCCATCAGTTAAATAGCTCCCTCTTCGTATTTCGATTGTTTGCAGGAACAACGTACGTCATGAACACAAAAACATGTATTTTCGATTTATCCATATAAGTATATAAATCACAAAATACTGATTATTTTGCCAAAAGTTGTATAATTGCAACTCAAAATTTGACCGCTAGAGAGGCTAAATGTCCTAACGATATACCCTTAAATGTACGTAAATTACAAGTACAAAAATGCCTCTCCTGAAATTTAGCTTTTTTAGAGTTATGACAGTGTTGTTGCAAACAAGCGATTTGTTCTTCACTGTCTTCCTTCAGTAGGACATAGATCTCAAAGTTTACGACTCCAGAGGCTATGGTGTGTGTCTAAAGTTGTACATTAAAATGCTGTTAAATTTCTTCTAACTGAGAAACAAAGGAAAGAAACTCGATTAGTGACCGGAAATGTGACTTTGTTGATATTGGAGACCATTGAGAAATTGGGAAAAGGATAAAAACCTGTAGGTGCCATGGATAACAATTGAAATAAATATAATCGGTTCAAAATAAAAATAATGTATAATATTAATCAATAAAAATTTGGAAATATGAAGTTTTCGGAGAACTATAGGGAGTGTACCCTATTTTCAATATACTCACGTTTGTTCAATTATATTCTTATTAAATAAAAATGCAAATGATTATTCTTTTTCTTTAATTCTTTTTCACCGGTGAATCATCATTATTTTCATAGCGAATAATAAACCTTTTAAGTTTGAAATAATTTGAATGTGAAAACAAATAAATCACATTTTTATCTAGTATGTATTATGTAGGCGAACTGAGATTACCAAACAATAAATAAAATATAATAAAAATTACAATAATGTGCTTCCTTAAAGCTTAAAGTTCTAATAAATTAAACATCCACTAAGGGAATAAAGTGTTCACACATTATTCCCATAACCCACTTGTTAAAGTCTTAATTCATCTACTCAAATTCTCCATCCATTATTATGTTAAAATTTATGATAAAAAAGTCTCTCTCTTTTTTCCATTTCATTTCACTGGTGAATCATCAGTTTTTCAGCCAAAGATTAACGATGCAAGAGAACAGATGTCCCACTACGGTGAGTGTCTTGATGATATAATAGTGATTATCAAGAGATTAGTGGAGAAAAGATGAATTAATTATCATATCAGCTTGTGAGACTATAAAGTGCAAAAGAGAACAATCTACGGATTACCACCATCAAACTTTTGGGGTTAATATTAAATAATGAAATAAAAATTGATTAAAATTATGTACAGGCATCCCCCGCTTTAGTTACCAAATCACGACTCAGTTTAGTTACCAAACGGTAACTAAAGCGAATAAATTAACAAGAAATTTAAAATTGTCACTCCTCGATTATATATCTCATTTTCTATCAGTTATAGAAAGAAAATTTGTTTTAGAGTTATTAGAGTACTACGTATATAAGCATATATTAATAATAATGCGTTTATTAAATGTTTTAAAATCCATCCATAGCGTAACTCTCACTCAGTATAGGTGAGTAATTAATAGATACTTAAATTTCTAAAATTATTGTGCTACATTCAACAAATCGCAATTTTATGCTCTATGAAATAATTTTGGTAGTAAGGTACCAAGTTCCAAGTTATTGGTTGGTTCTACAATTTCGGACACGTCAGAAAAGAAAATATTATAATTACTATTTAACTTCCATTCTAATTGGTATCTTGGATACCAATTGAAATAAAAGTTAAATAATGATTATTAAATTATTATATAAAGATTTTCACGTGTTCGAAAATACGGAACCGTGCAATAACATGGAGCTAACCCTAAAATAGGACATGTTGAATTTCTGAAACTATTCTTTCTAATAACTTTATCTGAATTATAATTTTGATGTTTTTTTAGTTACCGTGAAATAATCCCAAAAAATTGTCTCCGTTTTCTATGTCTACGAAAAGTCCTTATTTCGAAACATGACTCGAAATAAGTACCACTTTTACTAAAGTGAGTTGTACTTAAAGCGAGGCTTCCCTGTAATAGGTATTGTATACTATTAACAATTGTAGCCTTGTGTAAAATATTCAAAAATACAATTTTGTTCTGTTTATCCTGAGGTGAACAAAGTTAGTAAATTAGATTTACAAATAATTTAATCAGACAATTTGAATCATTTTAATTTTTAGGCTAATTTTAAAGCAAACATTTTTGAGAAATTATTCATTCGATTTCAAAACTAACATAATAAAATCAAGATAATTAAAAGTTACAAGAATTATATCTAATTTCACAAATATGAAATTTACATTTCCTCGTATAGGTAAGAGTGGCAGTTAAATGTTTTTTTTTCACTTGTTTATCTTTAGACTCAAAATACATAATTTATTTTTCAAATAACGTCACTCACACTATAAGCTAAATATAAAATATTCTCCTATTTTTAAATCTCATTCACTCTATTATTGTACTTCCCTTTTGCCATGTGTAAATCCTTATCTCTGAAATGCAGGTTGACGTTCCACCCTTCAAAGTAATACTATTTATTTAAATATCTCCTCAAATCTGCTTTTCTTCGTTCAAACTACAGATGCAAATCCTCTATCCAATTCGCTACCCAGTAAAGGGTTAACGCGTGACAATATTTCTATCCTGTATATAGAAGTAAAGGGCCGTACACACGTATGGTTTTTTAAGTCTTTCCGCCAGATTTTTTGATTAGTTCCTCCTACTTTTTCCATGAGAATATAAGAAAAACGATAAAATAATTATTTATTATAGTTATAAAATAAATAGTTATTTCATCATTTTTTCTTATATTCTTGTGGAAAAGGTGGGAGGAGCTTAGTAAAAAGTCTGGTGGAAAGACTTAAAAAATCCTGCGTATGTACGGCCCTTAACGCAGTCTGAAAGTTTGAGATTGGCAGATCGTCTGTTATTGTCCATAATGGCAAATATTATTTGTGTTCGATAGTAAAGGACCATTATTTCATGTTATTTCCGGAAAAAGTCGGAACAATAACGATAAACTGTAAACATTTCCACCTAATGATAAATTAGGATTATGTTAATTGTTGCAATTATGTTTCATTCATCGACTATAATCAACGATAGAAAAATTGACGATAGGCAATTGTTATTCTCTCTATACTGCAATGCAGTGCAGCTTTTAATTTATTTTCAGAATTCACTATTTCATTGAAATTGTGATCATGAAAGGAAAAAAATATTTTACCATTTCATTTATTATCTATAATAAGATTAGGTTTTAATCTTCAATAAATATCAGTCTTTGTTCAGTGTAAACCTAGCTAACAGTTCACCACTTTAATATAAACAGCTGGTCAGTGGAAGGACCTAAAACACTCTAAGGATTAACAACCTTTTCCATTGTTTGCACTAACAATTTAAAACACTCTCCATTGTCCGAACTAATTCACAATTTATAAAAATGAACTCAAAATATAGGATAAGCTCCGAGTTATTGAACAGTACCACATTTTCAATTATATTTGATCGTTATTTCAATTGGTATCCCAGATACTTCCAAGTATCATATATACAAATTAAAATAACTATTTGAAATATTCTAATAAAAATTTAAAATATTATTTAAAATGAAAATTGTTAATAACTAATTAAAATAAGTTATCAATCTTTACATAGTGTACTATTTTACCACAGTCATTTATCAATTATTATCATGGGCTAATACCCACCATAATCTTCCCCAATTCCCACCTCCCCCTATAACGCTGACAGATCACCTTAGTATATACCAGATGGTCACTTTTACTCAGCGTAATATTGTTTGTATGCTATTGTGTTTGAGGTAGCTGTTAGTGAGTCAATTGATCAGAACAAGAGGGACCTATGACTATGAAGAAAAGTTAGATTGATCCTTTACCTAACTTTCTTTTCAGTTTGTTTTTAATTATCTCATTGACTGAATATAGCTCTGTGTTCTGCTCAAAATAACTAAAGGTGTTAGTTAATAACATTACTTTATAATAAAGTAAATAGAGAACATTTTACATCACAGAATATAAACAGTTTCGAGTTAATGTCCTATTTGATCTTCTTTACATATAGTGTTTATGTTACATTTATACACTTCCCTTTTTCAACTAAGTACTAAAGTATAAAATATATCAAATCATTTTCACTATCTCCCAAACTCCACCAACCGCTAACCTGACATTAGATAAAGGAATAGGGATATACATATGACTATAACTATCAATAGACAGATAGGGCATTGATATTTAATTGCCATTAATTAATATAATAACAGAAGGTGTACTTTACCTTTGACAATATCAATCGAAGCTAAAGTCAATCTTTGGCGATCAACGATGTTATTCCGTCCAAACTCGTAATTACTTACCTTTATGCAATGGGATAACTAACCAATGTATCTAAAATAATCCTATTGTGACCTATTTATCAGTTTTCCATTATATTTCATTACCAAACTGTGTCCACACGATATCCTGGTAACTTTGTGTCAAATCTGGGTAGATTATGGGAGATTTTTGGGGAATTGCCACCTGTTACTGATACGTATCGCTAAGCTAACAAGGGGACAATGATAAAGTGATAAAAGTAGAATATAGTAGTAATTAGAAATAAATCAGATATAAAGTCTTTTCAGAAAAATTATCAGTCTCATCCGAGATTTTTTTTTTTCGAATAAATTTTTTCACAATTTTTTCCAAATAAAATTATTTAATAATTTATTTCAATTTCGTTTCGAATAAAATTATTTAATAACTTATTTCAATTTCGTTTCGAATAAAATTCAATTATTTTTTCGAATAAAATTTATTTATTTATTTCAATTTCGTTTCGAATAAAATTCATTATTTTTTCGAATAAAATTTATTTATTTATTTCAATTTCGTTTCGAATAAAATTCATTATTAATACAAATAAAACAACATTTTTTTCCATTTTTTTTCAAATACATTTTTTTCGTATAAAAATCATATTTTATTCAAAGAAATTTCTTTTTTTGAAAGAATATCGTTTTTATCCAATTTTTTCATACATTCCAATTCTTCTTCAATTTATTCAGAAATTATAGAATCAGAAAAAAATTAATTAACTTTTTCCAATGATTATTCATTTTCAGATAATCATTTATTCCCAATGCATTTATTTCTCCTAATTATGGTGTCAGAGGCAGGTGAATGTTTTTAATTAACAAATCAAAAGTAAAATATAAAATGACTACAGTTTAACAGTATAGTTGATAATATGATTTAATAAATTATTAACTTTTAATTAGGTAATTAATTAATTTTTCAATCTAACTAGTGAGGGGAGTTCTAAGTTATCGGACAGTTACACATTTGCGATGAGTTAAATAATATTTTTTATATACATTTTCCTCACATGGTTGCAAATAGGGAGCTGTCTAATAACTTAAAACTTACCTTCTAGCAATTACAGGAAAGAAAAAATATATTTTTATAATAAATGAAGTTACTCAGTAATATTTTAATTGAAATTTAATTGCTTTTCATTACATTTATATTTGCATTGAATAAATATTTCATATATTTTTTTATGAAACTTATTAACTGATTAATAAAATAATTTATTTTTGTACTAATACATTTTTTTTAATAATAAAGTAATTAAGTTATTTACTATATTTGTTATTTTTTCCATAATGTAATCAATCTACTCCTCGGTTAGCACACCTGAAACGCTGCACACGAGTCTCTAATTGTTGTTAAGTAAGGAGAGTAATTACCGAAGAGTTATACGGTAGAACTTCAAAAGCCTGTGCAAAGAAACTACATAGGCATAAGCAAAAAAATGCCATAGGACTGCTATGGTATTGAACACCAAGATATGAAATGTTGATTATAAGAATAGATTTACTAGTGGGTCAGAGATAATAAACTCTGCGGTAACTGATTGTCATCTTTCAACTTAATTCATGGATCACAATTAAAATATCTGTATGTTAAAATACGCAGATAGTATTGATTAATTAATTCATTGTTTAATTCATCCCCGATACGATCGTCAATGTGAAGCCGTCCGATAACTCGAACATACACCATAAAAACAGTATCACTTGGTATGATATCATTCAGTGAATTATATTCAATTATATTTATTTTCAATTGAATGAAAAATAGCTAGCAACAAAATTTTGAATTTAGCTTATAGTTTCTATGCCTATATAATTAAGGTTGTGAAAATATGCGTTCAAAATCTTAGATCCTGAAAATATTAAAGACGAAGAGAAATAAAGAGTATTGAAGTGTAATAAATCAGCGGTAGCTATATAGTATTCGATACCATTTAGTTTCGTCTGTGATATTATAAAATCTATCATTTTAAGTGCATATGGTCACAACCATATATAATACTTAACTTACCTTTCCTTGATTACTCAATTTGTTTTACTTTTCAGGTGCAGCAACAAGAATCGCATCAAATAGCTAGGCCTATAAACAGTACATTAAATAGCTAGGCCTATATATTGGATATACAAACATATGGATAGAGATGCATTTTCTTAGATAGTCTTCTAACGTCTCAGTCTTATAATAGTATAATAGGTGTGGGACAGGGCTTAAGTTTGTTTCTTCTGGTATAGAATATCTTTTAGGAGACACTCTGGCAATTAATTTGGTTTTCACTGTAACTTTAAAATAATTCAGCCTAACTGAAAATTTACTACCAAATTACCAGAGTTAAAATATAGTAAAAAGTTATAAATTACAATAATAATTTCTATTGTTAGTAGAATTATTGTGAGTCATTTTAATGGAAAGGGCGGGAAATTTCGCCCTCTAGCGATAGTACGAACAGATTCTACATCTCTTACTACGTCTTTCCCTACGTCTGTTACTACATCAGTTACTACATCAGTTACTACGTCTCTGACTACGTCTTTCACTAGGTCTGTTACTACATCAGTTACTACATCAGTTACTACGTCTCTGACTACGTCTTTCACTAGGTCTGTTACTACATCAGTTACTACATCAGTTACTACGTCACATACTACGACCAGTTACTACATCAGTTACTACGTCAGTTACTACGTCAGTTCTTACGTCAGTTCTTACGTCTGTTACTACATCAGTTACTACATCAGTTACTACGTCTCTTACTACGACCAGTTACTACATCAGTTACTACGTCAGTTACTACGTCAGTTACTACGTCAGTTCTTACGTCTGTTACTACATCAGTTACTACATCAGTTACTACGTCTCTTACTACGTCTTTTACTACGTCTTTTACTACGTCTGTTACTACATCAGTTACTACATCAGTTACTACGTCACATACTACGACCTGTTACTACATCAGTTACTACGTCAGTTACTACGTCTGTTACTACGTCTGTTACTACGTCTGTTACTACGTCTGTTAATACGTCTGTCACTACGTCACATTCTACGACCAGTTACTACATCAGTTACTAGGTCTGTTACTACATCTGTTACTACGTCTGTAACTACATTTGTTACTACGTCAGTAAAATATAAATGACTACAGTTAACAGTATATAGTTGATAATATGATTTAATAATTTATTAACTTTTAATTAGGTAATTAATTAATTTTTCAATCTAACCAGTGAGGGGAGTTCTAAGTTATCGGACAGTTACACATTTGCGATGAGTTAAATAATAATTTTTATTTACTTTTTCCCTACATGCTCGCAAATAGGGAGCTGTCTAATAACTCAGCACTTACCCTCAAGCAATTACAGAAAAGGGAAAATACTATTTTTATAATAAATGAAATTACTCAGTAATATTTTAATTAAGATTTAATTACGTTGCACTACGTTAATTTTTGCATTGAATAAATAATTAATTAACATATTTTTATGAAACTGATTAACTGATTATCAATCTTCAAAATATATATTTTTTACTATTTTTTAATAATATTTTTTTTTCAATAACAAAGTGAACTATTTATTATATATGTTATTTTTCAACACTGTATTCTATTCACTCCTCGGTTAGCACACCTGAAGCTCTACACACGAGACTCTATTTATTGTAAAATAAGGAGAGTAATTGCCGAAGAGTTATACCATAGAACTTTAAAAGCCTATGCAAAAAACTACATAGACAAAAGCAAATAAATACCATAGGACTGATATGATTTTGACCATCAAGATATGAAGTGTCGATTATAGAATAGATTTAATAGTGGGTCAGAGATTATTAACTATGCGGTAACTGATCATCATCTTTCAACTTACTTCATGTGTCACAATTAAAATATCTGTATGTTAAAATATGCAGATATTATTGATTAATTAATTCATGGTTTTCAATATATTTTCACCCGATATGATCGACAATGTGAAGCTGTCTGAAAACTCAGGGCATACCCTAAAAATAAAAATACTTAGGGTCGGACGGGGAATCACTGCGCACAATCTCGCACACTCTGTATTTACTCAAAAACTGAAGGTACTAGAGAAACTCTTTTTCTCGTGATGAAATGGTCATGAATGAGGATGGATCTCAACCAGTTTCGAATTGAGAGCTAAATAAATAAAATACTTATCGGTAATTTTTTGTGCACAACTTTTAGTGAGTGAATAGGGGTATCACTGCGCACAGGAAGGGGTATTACTGCGCATTGCATAAATACAGCACTTCTCTCCCCCTCCAAATACCTCCTGTTCCCATTTTAATACACTTCCTACTGCCTGTCAAAACCTCTTTCTTTACCATCGAAATATCCATTTCCTCCCATCTACATCCCCCTCCCCTCCCATCTAAATTGCCCTCTCCAGTCATCGAAATCTCCATCACTTCCCATCTAAATTCACCTCTCTTCCCACCTATTTCCCCCTCTCCCCCATCTATTTCTCATCTCCCACATCTAAATCCTCCTCCTACTCCCCATCTAAACGTCTGTTTCCTTCTCTACATGCCCTCTCCCCTATCTAATTGTCCCTTACTTTTTGAACACATATTTAATGAAACTGAAATAAATTTATCTCTTAAATTTTACGTAACTAGTTAACTACTTATATCAAGGATATAATACGATCGTACTTTTTATTGATAATCAATATTCAATTTAATTACCTCTCACTCCTCCCCCCCCCCCCTAAATACCCTCTCTCCCTATTTTAATACCCCCACATCAAGTTGCATAGCTACTACGATCGTAAATTTATTGTTAATCAAATTTATAATTAAATAACACCTAATTCAGTATTTATACCTTTATTAAGAGCTAAAAGCTCAAAATTTCTATATTTATTTACATACAAATATGGTTATTAATGATGCGCAGTGATACTCCTCTACCTTTAAATTATCTGGGGTATCACTGCGCACGGTTGTGGCGGGAAAACTGTTAAAACATAGAAGTTAAAAATTTGACATAATGTAACTGTTATTGTTTGTGCTAAAATGTTAAAGCAATATGAATCTATAAATCCTGGTTCTAGAGTTATTGGAGAGTGTGCGTGATTAAAATATCATCCGCGCAAACTTATTTCAGATGGTTTTGAGAGCACCACATACATTGCAACTTAGTTCTAGAAGTACTAATAGGTTAATTGTGCGTCATGATGTTATATGAGAAAAGAAGATGCTTGAAATGATGGTGCAATCAGATTTAAGCTAAAACAAGTGGTTTCAAAATTATAATGGGTGCGGAGTAATACCCCCATAAAAAGGGTATGCGCAGTGATACCCCGTCCGACCCTATAAAATCTATAAAAAGTTATAAATTTTAATGGAAAAGGGCGGGAAATTACGACCTCTAGCGATACTACGACCAGTTACTACGTCTCTTGCTACGACCAGTTACTAAGTCTCATACTACCACCAGTTACTACGTACTACTACGACCAGTTACTACGTCTGTTACTACGACCAGTTACTACGTCGCTTATTACGACCAGTACTACATCTCGTATTACGCCCAGTTACTACGCCCAGTTACTCTGACTGTTACTACGACCAGTTACTACGTCTCTTACTATCACCAGTTACTACCTTTCTTACTATCACCAGTTACTACGTCTCTTACTATCACCAGTTACTACGTCTCTTACTATCACCAGTTACTACGTCTCTTACTATCACCAGTTACTACGTCTCTTACTACGACCAGTTACTACGTCTGTTACTACGTCAGTTACTACGTCATTTACTAAGACTCTTACTACGTCAGTTACTACGTCAGTTAATAAGTCAGTTACTATGTCTGTTACTACGTCAGTTACTACGTTTCTTACTACGAGAGCATGCGTTAAGTACGCTTCAAATATAAGCCTACGGCGCATGCGCGGCACAAACTGCGCTCTGATTGGTTGACAGGGAGATACTACAAACATAACGCTATAGTAATAATAATGTTTTTTGTAACTCTGGAGTTCCGTACAACAGAGGAAAAAGTAACACTTTAAAGTAACGAATTGACAAAGACAATGGGTGATATATGAGTAGTATTGTTGGATCATAAACTGATAAAAACTTATGTACGTATATTAGGTACTTGCAGATATAAAAAAAATCATGAATAAAAACATGGATACATATCAGGTGTCATGGCTATTAAATAAATCAACCAGTTAAATGATTGTTATCATTGTTTCTTATGATCGAAATGTAAAACCACCCGATAACTAGGAGCTTACCCTACTGAAATGCTTTTCAGTTCCTATCGCATTTGCATAAATGGCGGAAATATCAAATAGCTACGCAAAAAAACACAAGGAAGTTATTACCTCCGAATGAAAATAAGAAAATTACATGTTTTACACTTCAGTTGTTTTTCTTTGATTGGGAAAAATTGCAGAAATTGCTTTTCTTTATCTTTGAGTGCAAGAAAATGAGGACAGTAACGTGGAGTGAATATATTTCCTTGCTTTCTCCCTTGTATTGATTTTTGGGCTCTTTAAGATGCAAGTAACCATGATGAAAATAGATGACAAACTTGAAACAAAAACAGTGTAACTATATAGATTAATTGTTAGTATGAACAAGAGAGATATTAATATAGAGGGTAATATATAGATTAATCTATTGGGTGTGTCATAAAAAATGTATTTATATATGAAAACAGAGTCAAATAGAGCAGTTTCAAATACAGAATCCAAATATGATTGACGTATTACCTCAGTAGATTTTCAAATTGTCCCTAGGACAATGCTGATAACGAACACCAAGAGCTTCGTTAAAGGCATAAAACATGTAATTGGGAATAGCTCCAAAATGTCTATTTTAATTTGCCATTCAAATCCATTGCTTTTGCAGCATTATCTGATTGGTGATCAATTTGAATATTCTCCTTCTGTAATCGAAGTTATTCCATATCACTCTGTGTTCTTAAATAAATGTTTTCTCATCAACGGTATAATGTTTATAATATAGTACCAAACAGTTTAATCAATATGCAGGTTAATTACAGGTACCAACTCATATAAGTTACAAGATGACTATGGGTAAAGGTGATAAAAGTATATAGTCTACACTTTGTCATTGGTTTAATATCCATCATACCTCACTACCTACCTAACCATTAAGCAACTAAAGATACTAATTTACATAATAAAATGTAAATAAACAGAATATAGTAGTTGTTGTTTGTCAAATGTTTTGTAATTATCATAACTAAAAGATCAGCATGTACAAATGTTATGATATTGACGGTAAAGTTTAGAGTGTTTGGGCACATAAAACCATGGATTATTATAGTAATTAGGTTGTATAAATGCTAATATACATAATATATGTTAATGCAGTAAATAAGTAATGCACTAAGTTGTTTTGGCGATGAAATGCACATGTTTAAATACGGTAGATCAATGACACTGAAAGTTTCACAATTAAAGGGTCGTTTCTACGTCTATTAACTGTATAGCTACAAATAAACTGAACACGAGTGATAAATAATGTGTGCTTTTATATGCTAATATGTAATTTATGTAGTAAATTATTATTATAAATTATAAAAATAGCGGAAAAGACATTATGTTTAAATGTATAATTATTTAAGTTAGTTTTTCGTACATACGTTTGTATGAATAAAGTTTTGTCTCGGTAAATTGGTTATAAAAACTATATAAAAGATTGCAAAGGGTATTATGTTAATGAATTGATTAGGAATTAATTATACCCTAAGGAAAAAGAAATAGGAAATGATCTCAGTTGAAAAAAATCCTATCTCTCTCCGCAGTTGAAAATATATTAATAATATAAATATTTATAAAAATAAATATATAATTTGAAAAGTTACAACGTCAATTTATTTACGGTTCACTGTAGATAAAATGTTGAAAAATAAAATTACGACAGAAATTTCCTCACCAATGTTTACTTAATCTTCTATGGCCCCACCATAACTTTCTCTCTCTCTCTCTCTCTTTAAATAATATGCGTATTTTCTTTTTCATTTAATATATCCCACTTTAAAATAAACAAACTCCATAATATCAGCTGCAGGTACCAAAGGTATTCACCTTCCTTGTATATTGACAATAGTAATGTTTGTCCTAGCTAATATAGTTTCGTTACCTTCTAAAGGTATTAATACCCGAGTAACTGGAGATAATTACTTTGGTATTTGCTCAGTAAAGGTCAAATATTTCCATAATAATATAATTCGTCACCTTTAAGTTCAGTCCTATTAACATTGATGTATAAATGGAGTCTCAATCACTAGTTTGATATTTAGAAATATGTTCAGTATTTCATGAACATGATCTCCTTCAATTTTCTAATGATTTCAATTTTTTTTCTGAATATAATTTTATAATTCGTAATTTCGAATAGAAATAGTTCAAATCTTAAAAATTTGTCATCGTGTACTCAGACACAAGTTATGAAATATTTTAAAATATCTACAAGCATTACAATAATTATTAAAGCCTCTTTTTAGAAATGCGAAATTGTGAAGAAGAAAATTACAGAACTTTGGAACTGTATAAATTCATCTCAATGATAAAAACTTACGAAATGTTTTAAAATATGCACTGGCAATATAATCATACCACCACAGTACTCCTTTGTTTCATTAGTTTAGAGTTACTCTGCATGTTACAGCAGTTAAAAAGACAATAAAGGCAAACACCCGTGAAGAGATGGAGAGGAAGATATGCAAATAGTATTCCCTCTAATTCGACAATTAGGGAAAAGAGACAAAATCTTTGCGGTGATCCGTGTGAGTTTATGATGAGAAGGTGGGGCAAATTACGAATTATTGGACAGTTAATGCTCTATCATCAGTTTCCTTACCAGTTTCTTTAGGTGTTTCTTTACCTGTTTCTTTGCCTGTTTCTTTGCCTGTTTCTTTACCCGTTTCTTCACCTGTTTCTTTAGGCGTTTCTTTACCTGTTTCTTTACCCGTTTTTTTACCTGTTTTTTTACCCGTTTCTTTACCTGTTTCTTTATCCGTTTCTTTACCTGTTTCTTCACCTGTTTCTATTCCCGTTTCTTTACCTGTTTCTTTACCCGTTTCTTTACCTGTTTCTTTACCTGTTTTTTACCTGTTTCTATACCCGTTTCTTTACCTGTTTCTTTACCCGTTTCTTTACCTGATTCTTTACCCGTTTCCTTACCTGTTTCTTTACCTGTTTCTATACCTATTTCTTTACCCGTTTCTTTACCTGTTTCTTTACCCGTTTCCTTACCTATTTCTCTACCTGTTTCCTTACCTGTTTCTTTACCCGTTTCTTGACCTGTTCTGTACCCGTTTCTGTACCTGTTTCTTTACCTGTTTCCTTATCTGTGTCTTAACCCGTTTCCAATTCATTAAAACTCTAATCATTTCCTCACCACTTTCGAATGTTAATTTTCTAAAAGTCTACGGTTATGATTCACAACAAATGAAAAAAAAAATTGAGTCAACTTTTTGGTATTACTACATAAATATCAAAATTAAATAGTAATTATAATATTAAATAGTAATATTATTTCAACTAAAGAATGAGGAATTTATGAGAGATTCCCACCTCACAACAGAAAAGTTCTAATTAAATATAAATGAGAGTTGTGGAATATTCACATTTTATGATCTCTATCTCCCAGACGAGCCATTTTAATCAATGATTGTCTGATTTTAATCGTTGATTATAATCAAATGATAAAAAGATTATTTTTCTACAACGATAAATGATAGGATGAAATTTTTTATCGTAATCTTTAAAAAAGTGAATCACTTATGGCCTAGCTATAGTAATAGTCTTTCGTCGGACATTACCGACAAAATATCCTGACGGGAATGGCTGACATTATGACTTTTTATTATTTTAAATGCCATCAATATTTACCGTAATGGACAATAACAGACGACCTGACAATATTGTAAATTTTTGATATGGGGAATAATTCTGTGTGTTCAAAATAATATACAATTGCGATTTTTTTTCACTAGAATGAATAATTATTGATTAATAACATTTACAAATATTAGTATCACAATGTTAGTAGCACCACTTTATTGTATCAGGTTCAATTTGGTACAATATGATTAATTGTAACCTATATAGGACTCTTAACAAATTAAAAAAAAACTTGAACACATCATTTAGTTTTAATATTTATGTAAGTATCCACAAAATATTGAGCATATATTTATAGAGTGGAAATGTCTTCAATATCAGATATATGTTATATATATATGTTTTTTTTTTAAAGAAAATATTTTTCAATTAAAAACAAGAATTATACTCTTCATTGTAATAATATTTTTTATAAAATATTCAGTGATGTAATAATATATGCTAACATCTAACAAAGAATAAATAATATCTTCTATCAAGGAGTAATGAGACACTAACTAAGTCCCTTTTATCTCTTAAGTAATTAATTAAGTCTCTTTCCATATCACTTTAGCTATTAATTGAATTAATTTATCTTAAGTGTACAGGCAATGATCCAGTTTATGAAATGTGAGCAGTCGGTAAATGGACAATTATTGTCCATTTTTACGGTAAATTTTGATAGTATTGTAGCGGCAGAGGTGCCAGAATATGAACAGAGGTAAATGGGAGAGACTAATATTTATAATGACTGAAAAAACTAGAGTTCACTTGGCAAATTGAAACATCAAATATAAAATACAGCAATTAGGTCTCATCAATGGCAAATAAAACAAATAAGTAATTGGTTCTTAAATGTAATACTTTTAATAAACTCTTAATAACAAAACTAAATAAACTACTTATAAACTATTAATAAACAAAAACCAAGTAAATATACTCTAGAAGAAATCTGGTAAAAAGAAATAAATTAACTTAGTCGCTGATAGAATTCGCGACGGCAGATAACGGTGTTTACGTACGCTACCCACAACAAACACACCCACACACTCAAACAAACCTCCGTACAGTAATACCAATAATGCACATTAATGTAGGGGAAATAAATAATGCACAAAAAAATAATTACACCTCAATGATAGAAATATGGTACGGTAATTTATAACGGTAGGTGGCCTACAGAAGTTACTGTAAGAAAACAGAGACACAAAATATACGGAGTTCCGTCAACACTCCTAAGAGCATATAGGTAATGGGTCCTATTTCCAGATTAAATATTCACGAATAAATATGGCATTGATTCCTATATTAGGTG